>JAPYZE010000330.1:0-52519 GCA_030522805.1 Leptomastidea abnormis
TTTGCTTCTGATGCTATATAAATGCAACTCTATACAGTCAACCGGTCTTTTTATATTGTACGTGATGCAGAGAAAGAGAGTCTCTCTCTCTGGTCATCCTTGGACACGTTGTATACAGCTATATATGAAAACTTGCCGTGTATATAAATATATATATATATATATATATATATATATATATACACAAGAATTGTAGTGTACCTATATCACGAGAGCGAGAAATGGTATATATTGGTGTATATCGAATTTGTAGGATATATCTGTATAGGTATATGTACTAATATATATAACGATTTCGATCGGTAATACTCTTGTTATGGTATATCTATATCTGTATATACATGTATAAATGTGAATTGGAGAGTAATCGATATATATCGTGATGGTAATTACTAAACTTCTTTTTTCTTTCCTTTTTTTGTTTTTATTTGGGAGGAAAGGGTTCTTTGATATTTTCGGTTACGTATTATATGTGAGGTGGGGATACTCAGATGAAATCGAAGGGGATCTGATGGTTTTATATATATATGTGTATATGGTGTATAGGTATACTTTTGAGATAACTTCTTGTGTATAGCGAATACTAATCGTTTATTGAACGATTTTATGAGATGCTTGTGTTATATTGGAAAGATTGTTGCTTTATTTTTTTTTTTTTTGAAGAAAAAGGTTTGTATGTTGTTTACCTTGGATTATGGAATAATTGGATGATGGTAATTTGATAGGCTGGACTTTTTTTGTAGGGGTTTGTAGGGATATGTAAGTAAGAGGTGCTTTTGTTTTTTTTTTTGCAAAATTTTTTGTCGGTTTAGGGTTTGTTGGTGAATGTATATATATTTTTCCATTATAAATTTTATATGGATGGTATAATTTTGAACTGGAATGGTTGGATGGATGGATAAATGGAAAGTAGGTAATATAAAGTAATAAATGCTACCCTTTTTTTATTTTGATTTAATAATATTCGATGTTTAATTGAAATATTTTTTCTTCTTTTTATAATTTACGTGAAACTAATTCAAGTTCAACTATATTTATGTATGCTATTACGAACAATTTTGTCTTTTCTTATTTTCTCATTAAATATAAATTATGTAGCATTAAAAAAGAAAGAAAGAAAGAAAGAAAGAAAAAGTTAGAATAATGAAACGATAAAATTAAGATGAAAAAAAGTATGCAAGGAATAACAAACATTATATGTGTACCAGAGTGCATAATCATAGGGCTTAGACGATTTCAATAAAATCCAACAACCCGATCATCATTGCCGAGGTAAATATCATAAAATTCAACGAGCACACACACACACACAAACACAAACACACACATACACCAAAAAGTCGTTTCCCCTCCAACCAAGACAACAACAACGTTGACTACGAAAGTCAAAAAAAAAAGAGAAAAAAAGAAGAAATCCATTACCAGAGATGCCTTTAACGGATGTCATTAGCGCTTCGTATTTTCATATAGTCATCCCCTTACTCTTTTTTTTCCCATATCCTCAAGCAACCGAAGAAACGGAAAGAGCAAAAGAGAGACACGCTTGGGATTAAAAAAAAATACTCTCTCTCAGCTCTCTTATCCCTCAATGGTATATACGTACATTCTACGAAAAGTTTATTTTCCAAACGACCGGAAAATCGCTCAAGGCTTTTCCAAGCCAAGTATATATAATACGTCTGTGAAATTTGAAGCGACCTCTCTAAAACTACGGGATACGGCATTTGCAAGAGAGTTAGCTCGCACGTGATTTTTTCAAAAAGAAATACGATGAGAAGAAGAAAAAAAAGAAGCATAAAGAAAATAAAAATTTGGTCAAAAATGTGTATAATGGTATGTCATACGGTGACATTTTTTCTATAATAAATTTTGTTTGTACGTGAGATTTTGTTGAAAATTCTCTTTGTTTTTAAAGCTTATATAGTTATTTTTTTTACTATATTGATTTTTTTGCTAAAATTTATTAAATCTTTTGGAGAACGCCGATATCTTTTGATTTTAATTTCCTAATAGTTCAGATAAAAATCGAGTTGAAAAAAAAAATGTAAAAGATCTCTACACTATATTTATAAAATAATGTGTGTAGTAAGAAAGAGAGAAGGTACTATATAATTAAAGCTTAAGATATAAAAAGGATTATATATATAGCTATACGTGACTTTTTTAATGGAGACCAATTAGAAAGAAAAAAAAAATTTATATATATCGGCCTTGAGGGTGATAGAATAAAGAGAGAAAGAGAGAGGATCAAATAATTAATGGTACCTATTATGATCTATCAAAGAACGCGAAACTGAACTGGCTATTTTAAATGTTGTTGTGTATATAATTGCGCGTGGGATGAAAAACCTATAATACACATATACACTTGACTAAATTCAAATGCTTTACTATGAAAAAAAAAAATTTCAAGAGTAAAGACAAAGATCAAAAAAGAGAGAAAAATAAAAGGAATAAATCGGTTAGTATAGAGTATTATAAGAGAGCAGAAAAAGTCGTTTATATACCACGTTAGAGATTTCAAAGCTTGAATGCTCACTTGTTCGTGAATTATTTTTTTTTTTTTCATCTCTATTTTTTTTATAGGTCTCAATGAAAAGCGTCTATTACTTATTCAAGCTATATATACTACTATTTTTCTTGTGGGACTACCAACGATTTTTAATGTCAACAGTTTTTACGCAAAATTGCATTGACGGTTTTCTTTCTTTCTTTCTTCTTCTTTTTTTTGCGTGAAAGGGGATGTATAAAGAGAAAAAAAAAAGAAAGAAGAAAGAGGAAAGAAAAAAGGGGGTAAGGAGAGTAAAAGAGAGCTCGAGGCTAATCAGAGCGTTTAAGGTATATCTTGATATAAAAAAAAAGAAAGAAGAAAGGATGAAGAGGATGAGGGATGAGGGATGAGGAAAATAAAAAAAGGGGATATAACAAAACGAATTCGGAGCAAACGGAACTCTTCTCATCTCTCGTTGTGTTGATGCGCAGTTAATGCCATATATAAACCCTACTTCTCTCTATATGTATGTATATATGCACGTGCGCGCGTTCGCGAATGAAAAAGCAAGTACTTTTCTTCAAGCTCTCTTTAAGCTATAGGACAAAAAGAGAGAGATATATAGACAGAGAGGGTGGATGGATGGATGGAGAGAAAGGTGGTATAAAGAAGTGAGATAGAAGTTACCGAGGAAGAAAAAAAAATGAGAACAAGAAAAAGCTCCGAATGAAAGGTAAAAAAGAGAGAGAGAGAGAGAGAGAGAAGAGAGACGTATATAGGCAAACGAAGGACGTACAAGTAAGTAAGTGAGTGAGTGAGAGTGAGAGAGTAAAGAGAAGTAGATAGGGCCGAAAATAAAGCAAGTGAGAAAAAGGGAGATGAGGGGGGGGGGGGTGGGGGGATGAGAAAGGGGAAAAGGGAATCAGGCTGATTTACGAGCTGCGATATTCGGTTATCGATGGGCGCTCGCGTTAGGCCCTTGGCCTTTTAAAGAGAGTAAGAGTTAGTGAGTGAGTGAATGAGAAAAGATCACAGTGTATCAGAGAGACAGTATAGAAGAAAATATCCTTGCAGTTGGACTTGGACATACACATACATATTATACTCTCGAGGTTATAAGCAAGTGAATGCGCGTGAACGTCCAATACTTATATATACGATACTCTCGTACTCTACTACTCGTTGCAAGCTCTTATAGTTTTCTCTCTCTTTTTCTCAGAGTAAGAAAATAAAAAGAAAGAAAGAAAGAAAGAGAGAAACGAAGAAGAAGAAGAAGTCTTTGGTACGTGTCGGAGGGCCTTCGAGAGAAAGAGAGAGAGAGAGAGAAAAAATCCGATAGGATCGGATTAAAAGCGGACTCTTTCTCTCTCCCTCTCTTACGAGGCAGTTGACGCCGGGCCAGAGAGAAAACCGGCGTGATTCCCTTTTTCTTTCTCTCTCTTTCTTACTCTTTAATTCTCTCTCTCTCTCTCTCTCTCCCTCTCTCTACCTTTATCTGTATACGAATATATATATAGCGAAATCCAACCACGCGACCGTGATCGGCAAATAATTACCCCCCTTCACTCTACAGTGTACAGTGTACAGTGCAATGCAATGTGCACTCTGTGCTTTACAGTCCGAAGAAGTATAAGTATGTGCGCGTATTCACTTGTATTGTATGTGACTGTATATGAAGAGTATGTGTGTGTGTGTGTGTGTGTGTGTGTGTGCAGATCCTCATTACCCGAGAGAGAAAGAAAGAGTGTAAGTGAGCGAAAGAGAGATGAGGTTGCGATCTTGAAGATCGAAGAGTTTTTTTTCTTCTCCTTCTTCTTCTTCTTCTTTGCGGCACATGCTGGTTATATAGTAGGTAGGTAGGTATGGTACGAGGGTGTTTGAATGCATGAGAGAGAGAGAGAGAGAGAGAACTTGGGTGGCAAGAGAGAGTAAGATCCGCGAGAGAAAGAGAATTGTGAACTTGTGGTGCGAAAATCAACCGATCGAAATTTACTTTTGGCCTTACTTGTCTTCTTCTTTTTTTACTGTACTTTTACGTTTGATTTCTGTTCCGGTATATTTAAATCTGATTTTTTTTCTTTTTTTTTTTTTACAATTTGGTTCATTTATTTATATTTTTTGTGATTTTTTTTTTATTTTGATTTTTGAGGGTAAAGCATATGGGTTATATGCTTTACCGATAAACGACAAATTTTAAAGTGGTTGATTAACGATCTCTACAAATATCAATATTTTGAACTTGACACTTTTTTACTTTTTTTTAATTCCTTAATTTTGTAAAAAAAATAATTTTAAAGCTAAATCCTGCACTTTAACAAACAACCAAACATTATACAAGCAATTGAATTTACCTTAAATACTCATCGTTTTATATTCACTTATAGTGTCTTAAACTTCTCATTTTACGTACTTACACACAAACACAAACACTCACTCTTTCTTCTCACACTCTTACTTCTCTTATTTCTTCACTAATTATACTACCAAATTTTGTTTTCGCAATTATCGCTCTCCCAAACATACACACATTAAACACCAACAACACAACAAGACACTTTTGCCATCTCAGCAAAATAAAAAAAAAAAAAAAATTAAAAAAAAAGAATTAATTTTCTCAGGATTAAATTAAACCTCATACTATATTATACTAGACCTAAACAAGCATCCAAATAACCCCACCCTTATATAAATATACATACACACGAAGACTCTGCAGATTTCAAATTCTATCGTCATCTAAAAATCATATCTCACATCCTTACAAGACAGACCTAAAATTAAAAAAAAAAAAAAAAAAAGTTTGATATAGATAGAAAGAGCTATGTTCTCTAATAAGCCCGAAAAGTCAACTCCTTATAATATCTTCCTTCCTTTTTTTTTTACTAACCCTTTCTTTCTCTTTCGATACATCTGCCTCTCTTTCTCTCTCAAACTTTACTCTTCGTCGTAGTCGTCGTCGTCGTCTCGTCGATCATCGTCTGCATTTATTAACGTCATTATCGACCCCGTCATCGTTGGTGCATGCATGCACAAACTCTCTTTCTTTCTCTTTTTCTCTCTCGCGCGGGCGTCCACGTCGTCGTTCTTATTAAATCGAATGGATAGGAGGAGGAGAAAGAGAGTCTCTCAGTCTCTCTTTTTCTCTGCTGATGCATCGTAAAGGGACGTCCTCTCTCTCTCTCTCTCTCTCTCTCTCAACGCGAGAGCAACGAAAATTGTTATTCTAATATCTCTCCACCTTCTCTCTTCTCTCTTCCTTCCTCTTCTTTTCTATCTCTTTCTTTTTTTTTGCCCTTAACCTCGACAAGAGAGTCCTTAAAGCTCTTCTCTCTCCCCCTCCCTCACTCTCTCTTTTTATTTCTGCCTCTTGATTCATATTATGAACGCATATGTATGTATGTATGTATGTATATATGCATACACATGCATATAGAGGTATAAAGTGCATATAAGTGCAAAGACCCTTGGCACATCATGCGAGCAAGCCCAGCAAGCAAGCACAGCAAGGCAGAGTCGTTCATCTAGCCTGCGCGACATATACACACACACACACACACACACACACACACACACACACACACACACACACACACACACACACACGTGAACACTTGAAAGAGAGAAAGAGAGAGAATGCAGTATATATATGAGAGGAGAAAGAGAGTCAAAGGGAACTATTGTTTTGAGCTTACGAGAGTCACGAGAGCCGATATGATTGGCGTTCTTAACTAGAGAGAGAGAGAGAGAGAGAGAGAGAGAGAGAGAGAGAGAGAGAGAGAGAGAGAGAGAGAGAGAGAGAGAGAGAAAATGAGAGGGTAAGAAGAAAAAAAAATGCGCAACAGAGTAAGGAGCTTTCAAATTTGATATTGTGCTTTGTATCCATAGGAATAACTATGTATATAAAGACTATAAAGAATAAAGAAATTATAAATTTAATAGACAAGAAAATTTATAAATTTTATAACGCATAAAAATAAATACTTTATTCTAATAAGTAACGTTAATTACAGGACGAATATAGTCAAAATTTTTCTAACAATTTAGATGTGTAGGCGTGGTATAGTGTCCTCCTATACTATATAGGAGGCTTCTAGTCATCATTATCATCTTAAGACACACATAATATACATTTGTACATATGTATAATCACGAACCCGCATGCATCGTATATGCATATGTATTAAAATCTAAATGCGCAGGCATATATATATTATAAGAGACGTGTAGGGGTATAGTTCCAACTTGGGGATTCCCCTCCTCTCTTGATAGCAGTCGCTATATAGACTTGGATTTTCGGTTAGGTATATTCTATATATATGCAAGGAGACCGGTCGCGCATAAATTTGAATGGATCAACTCTTTGCCTCTGTGTGTGTGTGTGTGTGTGTGTGTGTGTGTGTGTGTGTGTGTGTGTATGTTAGCTATATCCGATCTTCGCTAAGGGAAAAGATGGTGAGGGAGGGCAGTGTATATGTGTGTGTGGGATGGTTGGAAACCCGTGCCAAATCGATTTCCCGAAATTTAATGGCTCCGGGTATGTGTATGTGTGTATGTATGTGTGCGGGTGCAACAATAAAGCCGATACACCGCATGCCAAATGAGCAGTAGTAGTAGTAGTAGTAGTAGTAGTAATGGTAGTCGCGTGTACATCTTTCCCTTCTTTTAATCGCGTGGCTGTTTGTAGATGACGAAATAAAACCCCCCCGCATCTGTCCGACAGTTGGGATAGAAAGAATAAAAAAAAAAGAAAAGAATGAGGGAGAGCTTTTCGCAGCTTCCTATTATAGTCAGCTTGTATATATATATGCGATCACACGTGCGTACGCGCCTTTTTTCTATTGTGTGTATGTGTTTGTATGGCTATACAAGGTGGTGTACTTATATATGGGGTTTGAGGGCATCTATAGGTATAGGGCCCATGTGGTGTTCTCCAAAATTGCTGTTATGTACCGTGACGATTTAGCTTCTGGATGTGTATATGTATGTATTCACTCCCTACTAATTTTTTTTTCTTTCTCGAGATTCATTTTCAGTGTTTCTGTGCTTGATTGTGTATTCTTTTATTTTGCGATGAATTTTCGGAATTGCGCTGGATTAATATAGTAAAGTTTGTATGGTGAATGGATTTTATGAGGGAAAGGATAAATTTTTTGGATGGAGAACTGGATGGCTTAGAATTTTATTTAGAGGAAAAAGTGAGGGGTAATGGATACTATATAACGAGGATTAAAATGAAAAGAAATTTATTAATTGAGACGAATGATCCTTTTCCTCCCCCCTATTGGTTCTTTGTTTTGATTTTTGAAAATAGGGGAAAAGGAAGGATATGTGACAGATTTTGTTTGAGGTTTAAACAAGAGAGATTTTAAAATTGATCTACTGCTTGTAGTCAACATCTGTGACTCTATATTATATACTAGGGTTTATATATATTTTTGTGGAGAGACAACGATTGGAAAGAGAGAATAGATTGAGATGAAGTAGCGTATATATTTGCTCTATAATTCACGATATAGGTATCCTTCAAAATTTATCTAAATTTACAACATCCTATTGTCAAACCTCTTCTTTTCCCACAAGTATAAATTTTCTTTTTTTTTTTTACAATGTAATAACGAAAAAGACTTTTAAGATTACCATAGTATAACAGTGTCATAAACACCCTTTCTAAAAAATTCACACTTTGCCAAAATAAATTACGTCCAAAGAATAATAATAATAAAAAAAGAAGGATGATAACGTGTGTAAAAGGGGAATATCAAGGATATCAAAAGTCACCAGGGACATTGTATGTATGTATGTATGTAAGTATGTTCCCTTTTTAGATTAATCCGAAGCAAAAAAAAAAAGTTGTATAGCAAAAAGTATAGCGACGACAATATCGTATAGGTAGAAGTATATGTATCCCATGAGTGCCATTATCAAGAATTGAGAGAACGATATATTATATCTATCATGTGGAGTAAAAAAGAAGAGTGTAAAAGGGAGTGGGGTGTAAAAATAAAGGGGTGGTATTTGACTTAGCTTTGTTATAATTGCAGAAGAGTAGGCGAAAAGTTTATTGGAACCTTTTTTTCTCTTTTTGTTTTATGATGTGAAAAATTAGAATTTATTGAGGTGTATAAAGTAAAAGGGGAGAGAGTAGCTAAATAGGTTTTTTAAAAATGAAGATTGGGAATATAAAAGGGTGTAAGTGAGGATGTAAACGTAGTCGAAAATTGTGGAGTTTTTTTTTATTTATTTAGAGATTTTGAAAATGTATATATGGAATTGGAAAAAAGTTATTATTGTTGTCTGTTATAGATTAAGGAGTTAATTTTGTTTTGAAATAATCTAACCGATCATAATCTTAACTTACAATTCATATCTCTAGCAGTTACATAATCCTTTGATCTCCTTATTTACAACAAAAATCCTCCAATTATTCACCCAAAATCAATTTATTTTAAAAACTTAAACAAATCCGGTTTTGATATACACAAACATATACTTTTACAAGTAAGATTTTAACTTTTGTACCTACAACATGTCCACGTAAAATTCATTACTAACAAACTTATACAAAGTGTAAAGAAAAAGATAGGGTGTAAGAAAGAAAGAAAGACAAAATATTTTAATCTCGCGTTAAATCTTTCGACGTTGATTGAGCGATTTGTTTTCCAGTGTACATTTATATACACTGTATGTTTGAGAAGTTGCAAACTTTAAACTTTATATTTATAATGTGGAGAACGATTAATGGAAGTATGTACATATACCTTGACATTTTTTTTTTTTTTTTTTAAATATTGATGGTGAGAATTGTTTGTTTGTAAAGATTTATTTATTTATTTGTTGGGTGTGAGTGTACTAAAAGTTTGGTATGTTGCAAAGGAAGGAATGTGATTATTGGTATGTAAAAAGTGAATAAAGGAAAATTATAGAGTTATTAAAGGTCAAGATTATCTATCTATATTATGTATGTATAAAATCCATTTTATGACGATCGTTGAGATCATCATTTTAATTTGAGACTAAAGGAAAACTACATTTTCAATTAACATAACATACACATTTTTCCGTCAATGATACTTTGTAGGTAATAGCATGATAATATAAAACTACGTCATTCGTAATGATAATAAATTACTTATCGCGAAAAGCCCATGCGTAAAGCAAGCAATTATATATTCATATATACCTATACGTGTGATTTAACAAATTTTACGATTCTGATATCCACGTACATTATACATTACAAATAAGTAATATCTGTAAATTTTTAACTTTTACGCGCAAATAATAGTATAGTAACATACACCTCATTATCATTCCCTAATGCATTTTACCACATAAATTTGATGATAAATTATTCTTTAAATTCTTATTTTCACTTTTTCAAATCTTTCAATAAAATGAAAATTCCATTTAAACTCAATAAACCTCATAATCCTTCTACAAAACTTATCATTTATGTATATAATACAATTCAATGACAAATTTTATATTTTCAACTTCATATTCACCACCTTTTACGATAATCGAAAGTATTTAACTAAAAGTATACACAAGCTACTCTCGTAAACCCAGGATCTCACATACCTATACACGAGTATATTCTATTTTCACAAGAAAAAAAATTTTTTTATATCATCAACATATATTACACAACTCTCACTTCCAAATACACACATATAAAACATTGCCAAGTATTATCAACAATAACTATACATATATACTAAACAGTAAAGAAAACCACACTTGTACCCAATAGCCCTTTAATTACAAACTCTTCCCCTCTCTTTCTCTCTTTTCTCTTTTCCTCTTACTCACCTCCTACTTATTTTTTTTCTCTTCCTTTTTTTAGTACGTTCTTTCGCTCTCTCGGAACGCAGCCGGTCAAGATATAGAATGAAAAAAAAGAAAAAGAAAGCCTAGAGAAAAAGAGAGAGAGAATCCTGGGGCCCGGATCATAAATCTTTTTTTCGGTACGTTGTAGGCAATGGGGGCCGGTCTTTTTCTTTCTCTCTCCCTCTCACATACACTCACACATCAGGGGTAGATATGGGATATATCGGTCTACAGCTCCCTATGGCGCGCGAGAGCTAAAGGTCTCTCACAAACGTATGTGTGTGTATACACGTACAATCCATATGTACTTATAGGTATATATTTGAAAGTTCATATAGGCCAAAGTAGAAGCAGCAGTGAGCAGCAGCAGCAGTGTGAAGCCAGCGGTGCAACTGACGAGAAAATTTTCGGCGCACCCCGTCGAGAGAAAAAGAAAGAATGAGAGAAAACGTATATAGTATATAAGTACAACGCCCGCTCTTTTAATAGGTGTATATATAGCCTATATATATAGTCTGTCGTTCCTGATCGACCGACTATTAGTGTCGATTTTTGCTTTCGTAGAAATTTTCAGACTCTGAGAGTCTGAGGACTATATGTATGGGAGAAAGAGAGAAGCCGAAGACGTAATCGTCGTTCGAGAAACCAACTCGCTTATTGCCCTCTCGGTTGGAATATAACGATAACGGGGTGGCGGTCTTTTTCTTTTTTTTTTCTTTTACCTTTTTTTTTATTCCTCACTCACTCATCCTAAACTTTTTTTTTTAGTTGGTCGGTAAAGAATATATCCTTGGTGGTTTTAGAGGGACTACGATTAGAGCTTGGAAGTTTTAATAGACGTGTGTTTCATCTTTTCTTTTTTTATTTTTTAGTAAGGGCGTTATTATATTTTATAGATGATTTTTTTTTTGTGTGTGTGCGAAAACTAGTCTAAGATTAGAGGACTCGAAAAGAAAAAAAAGAGAGAGAGAGAAAGGGATAGGTGGTTTTTATGAGGGTTATTTTCTCTATGATAAATTTTACGTTTTGATAATGCTAAATTATATGCGTCTCTCTATCTCAATTTTCTTCTTCTCCTCTTCTTTTTTAATTTTTTATTTTTTTATTTTTTTTTAACTCTCTCGTTTCTTTCTCTCTTCTTTTTTTTTATGCGTGGGTTTCTTAATCGACGTCTTCCCTCTCTCTCTCTCTCTCTCTCTCTCTCTCTCTTACTATGCACCCAAAAAATTTAAATAAAAATATTTGCTGCTGCTGAGCTAAATGAAATCCTTAATGCATTATGCATTGAGTATATATATATACACATACACACAGATACACATAGGCACAGAAAGACAAGACACAACACCATGATATTCTCGCACGCGCACATCATTTTTCATTCGAAAGAGAGTTATAAATATTAATTGAAAAAAAAAGCTCTTTCTCTCACTCACTCACGCACTCGCACAAAACTTTTACTGGTTATCTTGATCTTTTTTTTTGGAGAGAATTTTCTTTTTTTTTCTTTAATTTTTTTTTTTTTTTAATTGCGCATTTTTTATGTTGAATTTATGTAGGCGCACTTAAATGCCGTGGTTAGGCAGCAGAGAGAAAGAGAGAGAAAGAGTGAGAGAGCGAAACGTGCAGCTACGTCTTGTGATTTGTAGTGTTAATTTTAATTTGAAAGTTGTGTGTATGTGTGTGTGCTGCTTCTGCGCTGCTTTGATTTGCTTTTATTTTCAACTGAGGGTTCGTAAATGTGTGTGTGTGTGTGTGTGTGTGTGTGTGTGTGTGTCTGTATAAAGTGTAAGAGTGAATTTAAGTTTGTATGTATGTATGTATAAGTGGCCATTGCCCGGTAAGAAATTTTGAATTTAAATTTATAGCAGTAGCTTGAAAACAGTGTGTTATGTATAGGGGACGTACCGATATCTTTTTTTCCCTTCTCCTTTTTTTTTACTCGTAAATTAATAATTACTGTACTTTAAGGGGTTTTAAATTTTTTTTTAGTCTCTTAATTTTCTTTCTTTTTTCTCGATTTATTCATTTCTTTTGGTTTTAATGCGTTTTATGTGAAGAAATAAGATTTAATGGGAGTTTTGGAAAGTTTATGATTAAAATGGAAAAATGAAATAACTAGGAAATATGATGAGATAGATGTATATTGCTTAGTATATATTTCCGTAAAAAGATTAAAATTTTATAAGGCTAGTTTATATATTAAGATATATTTCTCGTTATCTAATAACACTCTGGCTTTATAGATAATTCAAGTATTTTCATAAACACTTTAAAAATTTATTTCTAAATATTATACGATTTATCTTAATTTTCTTAAATTTTAAATTACAGTTGTAAATTCTTTAACTTTATCAAGTTCATAAAATTATAGAAATGCTTTTTTTAATCAACAGCAAAAAAATTTATTAAATTATTTTTGCTTATTGCAATCAATTTAAAAACTAACATTTTAAAAAAAAAAAAAAAAAAAAACCCTAAAAAAACCTACTTTAAACACCATAAAAATTAATCAACACCATCCATCCACTCAAAATCATCTCAAAGAAACCTAAAAAAACATCACATTTATTATTCATCCCTCATCTCAAATAACCCAGTCTCACAAATATAATAAAAAATCACATACATAACACATAGTTACATTACACACATAGCAGATATATAAAATTGCCCCAGCGACCTAAAGAGCGAATATTGTAAGGAGTAGTACACATACATATAGGTATCAAAGCCCTGGTATGACACGCTTGTTCACTCTCTCTCTCATTCTCTCTTTCTCTCTGTGGCAACACCCCCGCGAAAAATGGGGGGGTAACAATCAATAATCCTACGGGTACCAGTCCACCCGTCCGCGCGCTATCCTTTCTCTCTCTTACTCTCTCTCTCTCTCTCTCGCGAGAAGAAGGAGTAGGAGGAGTAGGAGGAAAAGGACGAGTCTAGTTTACGCGCTATGTCTGTGATATGTATATATAAACGGGCGGGGTTATGTTTATATATGAAATGCAATCTTGAGTTTTGGATGGTATATATGATAGTAGAGGATTTTAGTACCGAGTATGAAATGATAGATTCAAGAAATAGAATAATTAAAAAAAAAGAAGAAAAAATAAAAATAATAACAATAATTTACCTCATTGCATCCGGTTTCACCGTGTCTCCACCATTCGCACGAACCATCAAGACTATGCGATTTGAGACACTGTGCCCTACACTGACCAAGCCTTAATACAGGTCCAAGATCAAGTGCCGATATTACAGCTTGATTAACGGCTAATAATAGCCCAGCTATCACTGCTAGCCTCAGCATCATTTTTTTTTTATTTATTTTTTTTTTTCAACTGTTATAGCTTTTATTATTAAATTATATAAATAAAAAAGCGAAATTCTTCGATATTATCTACACAATTACTTTTTTTTTTTCTTTTATAACACAGTACACAGATTTCTTTCTTTTCTTATTCTTCCTTGTTGTATATCTAATAATCTTCTTTTTTTTTTTAATATGTAATTATCCAAGATAGCACCAATAATTTCCAAATACTTAATTGTATATATATATTTATTTACATATATATACACACTTTATAACTGTGAGCAAAAGGAAGGAATGGACCAAAGAGAGATATATACTATAGTCACAGTCAGGATAAAATGAGAGAAAGAGAGAGATAGTAGTATATATATGTAGGAGTATAGGGAGCTAAAATGATCGTGCGCCGATCGATCCGTACACTAGGACGGCCTGCGCACAACTGCTGCTGCCTTCGACTCTCTCTCCTCTTCTTCTCTGGTCCAGATCTCTCTCTCTTTCTGCGCCTCTCTTTCTCTTTTAGTCTCTTGGGGCCGCCACTATACTACTACTACTACTACTACTCCTACTCCTACTACTGTAGCTGCTGTAGCTGTTGTAGCTGCTGCTGCTGTTGCGCTTGTATATAGCGAGAGTATATAAAAGAGCGCGGGAGAGAGAGAGAGAGATCCTTTTTGCCGCCTTCTTTTCTGTATATA
Organism: Leptomastidea abnormis; assembly: GCA_030522805.1. NCBI lineage: Eukaryota > Metazoa > Arthropoda > Insecta > Hymenoptera > Encyrtidae > Leptomastidea > Leptomastidea abnormis. The sequence continues at coordinate 14,333 of JAPYZE010000330.1, forward strand.
CTTCTGATTCTTCTTCTCTTCTTCAACGTTGTCGTTGTTATAGTTGTCGTTTCTTTTATAAAAGCTTTGAGACACACTCACGCACAAAACTATATATATATATATATCTACACACAAAGTTAGGCAGGAGCACCACCGGTTGATATATAAAGAGAGAGAGAGAGAGAGAGAGAGAATAAAGATAAAATAACAAAAAGTACGGTGCAATCTTGTTTATATCCAAAATCGAAGCGTAGTATAGAATATACGAAGGACACACTTCTACGTACACAAATACAAACGCGAAATTATATAAAAATAAAAAAGCAAGTACTTTTTTTTTTAAATTTTACTTCTTCAACACACACAATATATAAGTAAACTCTCTTCTCTTTCGCGGGATGGATGGTAAGAATAAAAAAAAAGAAGGTACCAAACCGAGAGAATATAAGTATAAGTATATATAATGTATAAGCGAGGAGAAGAGAAAAAAAGGAGCCTTTTAATGCAGGCTGCCAACAGTATCTCGGCCTCGACTGTAGCCCTTCGCTCGACAGGACCTTCGTTATATAGCTGCGTATACCCCCACTTCTTTCTCTCTCTCTCTCTCTCTCTCTCTCTCTCTCTTTCTCTACTATATAGATGAGGAGGAGCAGCAGCAGCGCAACGGCGCAGCAGCAGGAAGGAGCAGCAGCAGCAGGAGCCACCGTTACCACTACCATCATCATAGTTGCTATATACTACATGCACAAAACCCATCGTCATAGTAGTATAAGTTATAGTAGTAGTGGTATATATGTAGTTGGATTTTCATCCCCACTATATCTACCACTACTACTATGCTTATTCCATGCAGCAGCAGCAGCAGCAGCAACTCTCTTGGTCTCTCTCTCTCTCTCTCTTGGTTCTATCCTTGGTTTCTCTTCTCTTCTCATGCTATATGGTACCTATATGTACTGGACCCGAGAGACTCCCGAGAGCCCTGGGTGCTGTTATATACGCGGACGGCCAGAGCCAGAGCTGCTCGCGGTGGTCGCTCGTTTCTCTCCTGCAGCTTCTCTTACTCATTCGCTTCTTGCTCATCCTCATCCTCCTTCTCCACGTTTTTCTTCTTCTTCTTCATCTTCTTCTCCTTCTTCTTCTTCTTCTTCTCTACCTGCTACTTCTCTCTTTCTCTCTTTTGATCTCGTCCTTTGCAGTTTCAGCTGTATATGTAGGTACCGACTCTCTTTCGCTCTCTCGTGTGCTATTCCTTTACCGAACGAACTCCATCGTTATAGAGAAAGAGAGAAGAAGAGAGAGAGAGAGAGTTAAGAGCGCGAGCATCCCTTGTAATTACCCGTAAGCTGTATACGTGTCTGTGAGTGTATATATGACCGAGGATATACCTGGACCTTGCTCCTTTAACTCTTTCCCTCTACTGACCACCTTCTTCTTCTTCTAGCGACGAGAAGAAAAAGAAAAAAGAAGAGGAGGAGGAGGATTAAAGAAAAGATGCAACGACTTGCTGTGCAAGAATTATTTTCGTACAAATTATTTTCTCTTCCTTTACTATTTTTCTTTTCATTTTTTTTTTTTTTTTTTGCTTTTTATTTGCTAGTACAAAATTTTTTTTTTAATTGATTAACAGTTGCAAAGGTATATGGTGTTTAGTTGTAAATATCGATATACTGAATTTGATGGAGGATATGTTGGTTTGGTTGGTTTAGATGGTTTATACTTACTTTTCTTTTTTTCTTTTTACATGTATACTTTTTGATTTTTTTTACTACTATATTGCAAAGATAAATTTTGACTTGTGATGCATTTATATGTTCTGAAGATGGAAATAGGTATTTAGGTAGTACATAATATATGTGACCGAGGTTGTTGGTGTTAATGATATCTTAATTTAGGTGTAATTGTGGTTTTGAAATTATAATTTAGCAATACTAGTGTTTAGAAATAATTGAGATTATTTTTTCAATATTATTATTTTTTTTTTTTTTAATATCAAAAGCAAAAATGTTTGTTTTGTTATATTTAGAAAACATTTTATAAAAAGAAATTAAAACTAAAACCGTATCATTTACAAAGATAATCAATGTTTTTGCTTACAATCAACAATCACATAAAATATACAAACATTATAATAGAATATAAAAGTAACTATATATAATCACCAGCCATCCTTTACAAACCATCTAGAAAAAAACACTTGTTTCTCTCTCTCTATGTAAGTTGAATAATTTCAAGATAAGATCAAGCCTGCATCGTTTTTCTCTTTTTCTCTCCAGCTTGCACGACACTTTATCAAGTCAGCAAAACGCGCGACTCTACACATACATACATACATACATACATACATACATATTGTACAAATACACTTGACACGTGATTTTACTTTGACTCATCTCTAAAGCACACACATATAGTAATTCCCCTATGTAATTTAAAAGGAAAATTATATTTTTATAATTTAATTGCCTGGAAAAAAAAGTATATTTGAAACCGACTAAAATACCAAGAAATTAATATACGTCGATGCGATGATCTTAGCTATTTTTTTTTTCTTAACAAGCTGAGATTATTCTAAGAAGAAATAAAAGCCGTTGACGTTATATGTACAATATTATAATAATTATAGTTTCGTATGACTTTTGTTGAAGCTAGTGTTTGTATATGGTTTGATTGTATGTGAGAATGAGAGGAAAAAGCTGATTGCTGCAAGTTATACTCGTTTTAATACAGTTGAAGTAATTTGCTTGATATTGACCTTGATTTTGAATTCTGGTTTTAAGATTGATCTAAAAGTTGTTCAATGTTGAACCTATGAAATGTGAAATTTAGATTACAAAATGGGATAAAAAAATAGACAAAATAAAATTAAAAAATTTTTTTTAAAATAATGTATGTTGATTCTATTTAATTAATTTTTACTTATTATATTTTATTTTTATGATTTATGGTTACTTACCAAATCATAGTATGATAATAACAGTTTACGAGAACATGAGATAACTTAGATAGTAGAGTTTGGGTTTTGTAATCTACATGTCGTGGGTTCGATTCCCAGCTTACATCTATCTAAGCTCTCTAAAATGTAGTTATCTGAAATACGCTTAAATAAGTGTCTTAGAAAGATTCCAAATTTAAAGATGTAATTTACAATGAGTGTTCAAATCTATCTTTTTTTTTTTTAATTTTAAAAAATTTTATTTATTAATAACGTAATATTGTATTATGTTAAAAAATTAATTTATTGTAAATAATTAAGTTTCATTAGTTTTGTGGTATTGCACATTTAATTATGAGTTAATTCAGAAAAACAATGCTCGTATGAAAAAAGAACATACAAAAAAAGGAGGTTTAATTATTAGTAAAATGCATAGCAAGACTTGTAAAAATTATTATTTCAGTAATTTAATTATGATAGTATAGAGAATAATAAAAGTAAAAAATAAAAAAACTCATTTTTTAATTAATTATCAGCTCTAAAAAAAATTTGTTTGTACGCAAGCCAATAGGTCTATATGAAAGTCAAATAAAATCCTTTTTATTTTAAGTACTATTTCTTTGAAGACGTAACTAACAAAATTGCCAAAAAATTTTGGCACTCCTCAAATAAACGTTACCAACTACTATCATCCTTAATAAAACGAGACTCTTTGAATATCCGATTTTTCTTACATTTAACTTCGATTTATCCAATAGTATTTTGGACATCAATGACGTTAAAAATAAATAAAAAATTTATCAGACCTTGTATTACATACAAGAACCTTCACCTCCACATCTCACGTGATAAAATACAATTTCGACGAACTTATATTGCGTTTGAACAAGCTTGAGCTTTTTTTGTTCACTATTGACAAGAGGAAAGAAAAGTGGGGTCAAGGATGAAGGAATCCCCTTTTTATATAATACTGAAGAAACATAGATTTCTGATTTTTGCGTTCACTGGCACGGAAAATCATTTCGGCTTGTGTGTGTATATGTATTTTCGATTATCCGGCCGATTGAAGAAGACACACAAAATTGGTTTTTTATTTCGGCGCTAAAAGACAAGGTAGTACATAATTGAACTATATGACATATCAAAAGAAGAATTTTATTTTATCGTCTATCATAAATTGATATTGCTAAAAAATGGTAATAAAGTATAAAAGAAAAAAAAAATTCACACGGAAGTTAAATAGCGTTAGGGTCAAAGTTTTATCTTTTTGAAGACAACCTTACAAAAAGCTTCTTTTCTTTTTTCGCACCAGCCGGTCGGAAATATGTATTAACGATTTTTAACAAACGTTCTCCAGTTTTACATGTATAGACAGATAAATGCATCAGAAGGCCCAAATGTTCGCAAATTGTTTTTATACTCCATATGCTCATCCGTCAATATACAAAAAATTCAAATATAAATATTTCCGGGTCATTCTGTAAAAACCAAAAAAGAAACAAAAAAAAAGAAGAAATATCAAAAAGTTCGACGTGTAAAACCAGAAAGAAAGAGAGACAGAAAAAGGCGGAGTTAAGAGAAGCAAGTAATATTACATTTAAAACGTCTTTCCGGTCATATACATATATACATACAAATAACGATAAATGTTTTCACAGGATAAAGAAAGACAAAAAAAAAACTGAGAAATGAGAAAAAGAGAAAGAGAGGATTGGTAGCAATAGCAGGAATAAAGTAAGAAGAGAAGTAGGAGGAGAAAAAAGGAAGCAAGGCAAAGAGAGAAAAAAAAGATGATACTTCTGGTTCAGTTCAGAGATCACGCGTTATATATCCATATATGTGACCGATCTCCTACAAATATATGTATGTACCCCAAAAGATCACCGCCCATTTCCTTACTGATACACAACATATTATACATCTAAAGGCGTAACGCGTGTGACCCCTTACGTGTATGTATGTATGTACATGTAAGTCTTGTCTTATAAAAGAAAAACGCCGCATCGCAAGAGTGAGTGAGTGAGTGAATATAGTAGCCGGAAACTCATGTTTCGGTTTGTGTGTGTATAAAAGCACGTGTGTATATACCTAAACAGCTACAAACTCGCGTATCATTCCTCTCTTCTTTTTTTTTTTCTAATGTTACAGATACACAATCGTACGTGGTATGTACCATGATTATTAGCCTGGATCCTTATACACTCTTTACAATTCGAATTCGAGGTTGTACATGTAACCTGTCGTTTTATATACACTTATATGTTTTTCTGGGTTGTAACCGCGTGATTGTGTATTGTAGAAAAAGAAAAAAAAATAAATGAGGGAATGATGCTTATAGGTACTGTGAGTGAGAAAAATAGCGATGGGCGTAAGAAAGGTTTCTTATTTTTTTTTTTTTTAAAGGCGGTGAGTCTTTTGGAGTTTTGTATTTTTTTTTATGGGAGGATATTTAGTAGGATAGTGGGCTGCTGGAATTTTTAAAAGAAGAAGGGAAGAGAAGATTCTTTTGGATGATGGTTTTGCTAGATTTGAAAGTATAGTGAATGCATTTTTATGGGCGTTTGTTTGACGAATTGGGTTATTTGGGGATAAGGATGTGGATTTGGGTTGTATAATGAGTTTGGATTATAGACGTTATCGCGCAAGTGATTTTTTTTTTTTTAGAAAGTAAGAGTAATTATATTTAGTGGTTCAATTTAGAGATTATCATTTGTGTGTTTATATGGTATATTTATATTGATAAGTTTTTATATTTTATAATAGGTAATATTGTTAATGAGTTAGTTTAAAAATTAGCGATTATTTTAAAATCGATTAGTTACCGATTTGCTTTAATCTTTGATAAATGAATCGTTAGTGACACACAAATATATATAACTTGACGTATTACACTATACCAATACAAAAATTCAAAGAATTTTTTTTCCCATGGCATATGTAACACCAACAACAAAAATAACAAACGCATTTTATGTATAGGTACCGCCTGTCTAAACTCATCAATTTCAAGTCAAACAATATATGTAGGTGACATATAAGCAAAAGCAACATAATCTCTTATTTCAAGAATAAAAAGAAAGAATAGTCCTAAGTAAAGTAAAAAAAAATCTCATATAAAAATATAAACGTTATATTAAAATAAATAATTTATATTTATTTTTAAAAAAAGAAGAAAAAGGATCGTATAGCTTCAAACTGACCCAAACAAACAAACTTATATATATTGCGATCTTCTTTGTATATAATATAGCCAATAAAAATCTACTATAACGATCGTTATAATACCATACCGGTTGCAGATGTATATACACCTATACCCTTCCAATATTTCAAAGCTACATCACCAAAGAAAACCGAAAAGCTGCACATTTTTATTAGTCTCACACTCACAGATACATAACCGATCCATTACCGATCGTTAAATTTTTCTCTCCTCCTACAAAAACATACACACACACACACACACACACACACACACAAACCTTATATAAAGTTTCATCCTTTCTACTTTTCTTTATAAACAACCACCAGTTTCTTACACTCCACAAAATAAAAATAAAAAGATACCGCTAAAGGAAAAATCAACCAATGAAAAAAATATATACATATATATATATATATATATATATATATATATATATATATATAAAATAATAATAACGAAGTATAAGTAGGCGTTTACATCTCTGTCCGCCTCTCTCTTTCTTTCTTTCGATTTTTGGTATGTGTATATACATACGGAAGGCGCGCGTGTATATAAAATTCTCTCTCTTTCTTTCTCTCGCGTATGTAATATCGAATATATAAGAACCTTTGTATATATGGTTCGGCTTCAAACCCCTAAGTATGTATCTTGAAATAAAAAAGGGCCGAATGAATTTACCGGAAGCCTCGATCTCTTTCTTTCTCTCTCTCTCTTCCCTTGCATTCGAATACATATATAAATATGCTCGCATCAAAGAGAAAAGCGAGAAGAGAGTTTGCTGCTTCTGACTATGACTGCGCAGAGAGAGAAAAAGCCATACGCACAATGAACAGGATGTGTACAAATAAGGGTATTTGGCCAATGTAAGGGGAAAGAGAGAAAAAGAAAAAGAGAGAGAGAGAGAGAGAGAGAGAGGTAAGGGGAGGGAGAGCTGATTATTGTCGAAATCTACGTGTGTGACGTTAAAAGTGCAAGAGCTCTTTATAGAGAGAAAGAGAAAAACTCCTCCTTTCTATCTTTCTGTCTCTTTATATGTCTAGCTATAGCTATGGTACCATATAGCGGATATGGACACACCCTGGAGTACATAACGATATATCGTTTATATCGTTTATATATGGATGCGCTTGTGAGTGGAGATGGATATATAGGTGAATTTACGTAAACGGACAAACGCGAGTGAGATTTGAAATATACGTGTATGTATATGTATATGTGTGTGTGTGTGTGTGTGTGTTCTAATTTTCTTCTAGAGTAACAGCTGGGTTATATATGTATGAATGTATGTATATATGACTGATATGTTTGTGCGGGTTGGATGTGTGCTACTGTTGCCGCGATTACGGATTTATCGTGTTTGATGAGTTATTGGGAGAGGATGGATAGTAAAGAAGGATGTTAGGATGGGAAAATTTACGTGGTTGTAGTCCATGTGTGAGGGGATGAAACACAACGGTATATAGATGTTGAAAAAAAAAAAAATTTAGTCAGATTTACGTTGGTTTTTGTAAAAATTTGTATGTGGAAGGAATAAAATGAACTTGATGTGTAAAGGTTACTGTAAAAGAAATTGACACTTCAGGGAGTCCTTTTGAGTTTTGGTCATTTTGGTTAAATGTAGTCCCAGCTACGTGTGAGGTTGGGGGACTTTCTTATAGATTTTTACTTCCTGCTGCGGATATTTTTTTTTCGTTGATATTATTTTGTACTTTTCTTTATAAACGTGAATGAATGAGTGAGTAACGATGTTGAATTCCTTCTTTTTGGAATGTTATTTCAATTTGTAAAGTTTTTTGATATTTCTTTTAAAATAATTTAATGGGTATTAATAAAATCGTTTGTAATGTATTAGAAAAACGTATAGCACAATGTTTTTTTATTAAAATGTTTGTATAAATTAGAGTCGAGACAATTTTTCGGATTTTTTGAATATTTCAATTATTTGATAAACCGAATATCCGCGTCCAAAAAAAAATCGGATTATAATCGGATTACATTCGGATATTATCCGAATATTTGGATATTTTCCGAATATTTGGATGTTTTCCGAATAAATGAAATTTGTTTTGAAAAGATTGAAAATATATTAAAAAGTGAAGATTATTGCAAATATTTTTAAATTTTATTTTAATATTTGGACGGATATCCGATATTCGGATAACGGATATTCGCATTTTTTTTATTCGGATAATCACAGTTCTAGTATACTTTTTTTAACCAAGAATCAAATAAGTCATTTTAAAACAACTTTTAAAATAACTTAATCAGAACTAAACACTATAAAATCACCCCAAATAGCATCAATCAAATTGTCAATTCTAAAACTCCTCATACACTTTTCATCAAAAAACCTCATCACCACTAAATCGCACATCACAAAACTCCAAATTTCCTCCCCCCCCAAAAAAAAAAAAAAATCACGTCATCACCAACTCAAGGGTGGCATTTTTTCACCAGAGGTGGTTTTTCAGTCATCACAGAAAATTTTCTCTATACCATATACCTACCACACATAGAGTCTAGCAAAATATCCTTGAAACGTCAATATTCTCAAGGAGCATATCTTTTTACTCCTCCCACTACTTGAAAAACTTGAGAGAGAGAGAGAGAGAGAGAAAGAGAGTATATAACAGTCATCCTGAATAACATTTGTGACGACAGACAGCGAAGGATATTGCGGTATTCCAGTCAGTTTAGTAAGTATATAGCTTCTCTCTTCCCTTCCCTTCTTCCTCCTTGTAAATCATACGGTATATATAGGTATATACCTTACCTTCTCTTCTTCTTTTTTTTTCCTCTCTTGACCACTTTAGGTGTGGGGTCTTACATATACATAAGCGTTTCGCGTAAGTAAGAGTATATACATATATACTGTACTGCTACTACCTATATACCACCGAGGAAGTTGCTAACAATCGGAAGCAAAGAGAGAGACATAAAGCTAATTTAGGTATACTTGAAAAAGAGAAGAGGAATGGACGAGGCATGCGTTTTTCGTCACCTTAGCCGCGAATGACCACCAGGGCAAACTGTACCACCCGTCGTTTTACCTTGACACTATTGTTCTTTCTCTTCTTCTTCTTTAAGCTGATGGACTACAGGAATTTTCTTCTTCCTTCTTACTTTTCTTCTTCTTTTTCTTCTTTTTCTCTCTTTTTTTTTACATGAATTGTTGAGTGAAATATAAAGTTACGGGGATTGTCGAGTGGCCTGGAAAAAATTGGATTTTACTGAGATTATAGGAACTGTTATAGGTCCTTCTTTTCCTTTTTTTTTTTTGATGGTATAGACAAGATTTTTGAGTGCTCTCATTTGGAATTCCGTTTTTCTTTACTTAATATTTAAGTTTTTCTGCGGACTAGTTTAAGTCAGCGTGAAAAAAAAAGAAAAAGAAAATCTGCGATACTTTTGTTAAAAATTAGTTTAAGGTAAGCTGTTTCTTCCTGGAAATTAGATTAAGGATTAAAAGGATTTTATATATATTTTTTCTTTTCTTTAATAATCAACCCGCACGTAATCCGACTTTTACGCAGTTTTAATTAAAATCAGAATTACTTTATTTTTTCTTAAATTAAAAAACTTTCATAAAAAAAAAAAAAATTAACTACTGTCTCCTTAGACAAAACAATACTTATCCATTTAATTTACCTCCCATTTCTCCCCTATTAAATACAACAGATAGACCACCAAACAACACGTACACACACACATACATATCAAATCCTACACAGCTATTATTTTCACCCTCGCACAAAAAACATAATTGCTCCACAAAAATCATCCAATATAACAACATTAGATATATATCCTAAATTTTTCTCTTCGAATCTCATATACGTTTAATTCATTAACAAGCAACACATAGCTTTATCATAATACAACCTTAGTGTCAATCGCATCACATACGCTCCTTATAACAATACCACAATTACAAGCTTGTCCATCTTCTCTCTCTCTCTCTCTCTCTCTCTCTCTCTCCCATTCTGTAAATGTCATTTTGATACTTTTATTCTATACCCATCGCGTTATATTTCAAATTTAATTAAATTTCTACCTACATTGTCTGAAGTTTTTGGTGAAAATTCTTTTATTCGTATGGTGGACACACGTGTCATTTTGATTAACTGAGAAAAGAGTAGGGATTTTGACACCCTCTCTTTCTCTTTCTCTTACTTTGTTTTCCCAGGCAGATACTTTCGCACGCATGGAAGTTGAATGTTTGGGATAGTGTATTTAGGAGATGAATAGGGATAAGTGACGATGTTTGATAAAGGTTTAGTATTATATTGTGTGTGTTCTGGGATTGTGAATAGAATTTTGGTAAAAAAGGGGTGAAGGGGGTATATGATGGGTTTAAATGGGTGGGAAAAAGAATTGTAAAATTTTATTCAATTTATTTAATATTTAGATAGAATTATATTAAAATTTATGAATAAATAAAAATTATTTAGAATTTTTAATATTTATTAAAAAATTTTTTATAAAGGTAAAATTATTTCTCGATTTCAAGCAAAAGCTTTGGATTACCCAGGTACGTTGGACTCTGTATGATACCCCAGTAATCTGCGAACTATTTCAAGCTTCTATACATATTCTTGCATATATCGGTGGGGAAGGAAGAGAATTTATAATGTCACTGGGTTAACACATAAAAATCATATCTTACGAAGCTATCGAAAATATGGTGGATATAAATTGGCGATGCTAAAGAATGAAATAAATAAAAAAAAAGAAAAAGAAAAAAAAATCGTTATTATACTTACAATCAAGAGATTGCAGTAAATAAGAATTGCATGATTTACGAAGAGCGGGCTTTCTGGACGTAGAGGGAGAGAGAAAGAGGGTAAAAAAAATCAAGGAATAAGTAAGCCAGTTCATGAAATTGAGAATAAAGAACTGAGAGTAGCAAAAGCATCGGGGTAAAAGAGAGAGAGAACATCTCTGATGCTATAGAAGATAAAAAAATATATAAATATATATGTGTGTGTGTGTGTCGTACCCGAGAGGATTTCGTTCATTACTCTCGCCACCCTCTGTATATATCTGGGATACGTAGAATATAGTCATTGGTTTTTATTTTCTACGTATGTATACCAAAGGGTTTTATCGTTGTAAAATCTTTGGCTATGATTGGATGTGGCTTTATTATAATAAAATCTAGGGGGATAATATTAAAATTTAATGATTAAAAATCGATTGATTTTATCAAACGTTATATTACGATTTCGATTTTTATAATATTTTGTAATTTATAAAATTTTTATACTATGATTCGAATAATTGTAATTTTACAAAAGAATTTTTTAATCATAAATTTGCGTAATACAGTACCTACTAAAAAAAAAACTATCTAACAATAAAAATTTTCGAAATCAAAAAAATATAACAAAGGAAATGGCTAAAATTTTAAAATCAATGGTACAGGATATATAAATTATTAATAACAATTTGTATATTAATCCAACTGAATTATATAATATACAAATGAAAAAAAAAATTAACAATTTATAATTTTGAGTGATAGCACAAATAAAAATCCCATTAAATTGTACTAATAAATTAAGTGAAAAAATATAAATGAAATTCCCGCGAATTTGTATGTAAAATAAACAGTCAATCACGACGTTATATGTTATTGATAATAATCTCTTTTTTGACTTACGCAACTTACATATTAACTATAATAATTACATGTAAAAACAACTGTCTGGATAATCAAATTTTATTTCAATTTTTTTTTGTTTGCACAGAAAGTACCTATTAAGTACACCTGCATCCGGATTAATCTCCGGTTTTTAAATATGTTTGCACGTATAAACTATTTTCGAAACTTTAATTAAAATTTCCGCTATTATATTTTAACTTACTTAAAATAAATTAAAAATTCAACCAATTTTTCACATCTGTGTCAACATTAATAGACACAGGAAGAGACATTGCGAAAAAATGAAAAAAATGTAGCAAAATTTTTAATTAATGAGTATAGGAAGTACTGCAGATGTGCGCTATAGCTGATACATGAAATTAAATTTGTATAAATACCTTGCGATCTTCTCAATTTGATATCAGTTTTCCAAAGTTGATGACATCAAGTAGTTCAAGTACAACGTTCAATTTGAACATTTGTTTTCATTAATTAATTTTGATTTTGAAATTACCAAAGGTATGTACAATTATTATAAATTATTTATATTTTCACAAAAAATTACGATCTGTAAAGCATCACTCAAATAATTAATTATTGTTTTTTATTATAAGATGAACTTCATGTGGCTTTTACTTTTCGTAACCGCCGTTTTGATCGGTTTTACCTCATGCCAAAGTCCACCAACTTTAGGTCATGGAAGTAAATCGTTAAACTATGATGCAGATGATCATTCCCAAGATATTCCCCCAGAATGGATATTATAAGGAAAATCAAAAATTTTGAATATCTATCAATAAAAAATTTTTAAATTAATGATATATGTGTATTTGAAGATTTTAAAAATTTATCTTAAATAAATTTATTTTTCTCTTTTAATCATTTGTGTTTTATTCATTTTACTAATTTAAGAATTTCAATCTCATACTTTTTTTTTAAATCTCATTGAAAATATTGAATTGAGTAAAATTAATAAATTTAACAATAATTAATTATTTAAGACTTATCTTTAAATTAAAATATAATTTTTTTTCACAAATACTATGTTTTGTACGGCCAAACGTTTTTTTATCGCAAAATTGACTATTTTACATGATTTTGAGATGTTATAGAATTAAAAAAAATTAAAATTGAGCCACCTGCCGTTTACCATTTTTCTTAACACTCATCTCAATATCAATACCACATTATATATTGCAAAAAAAAAAAAAAAGAAAAATGAGTAACTGTCTTAACCTCAAAAACAATTTCATCTCATCTCAAATTCTGCGGTTTTCCATTTACACTTTCAAATATTACACCAACTCGCACTTTCCAATGTCTCTCAAAACCACAACAAGCCAACCATTTATCGATCACCCTTTTATTACAAACCAAAAAATCATTGATACACTTTCACTACATAAGTTATATTCTCTGAAAATTTTCATTTTTTTTCAATCACATAAGAAAAAATAAATTGCAAAAAAAAAAAAAAAATTATCCAAATCCCATCTACCTATCTTTGCTTCAAAGTATACAAAATCTATACAAAAATTCTCAAGTTCGCAGATAACTATCTTTCCAATCCCACTCTGCCATAAGCACATCGAAATTATAAAATGCCCGCAGAAAAGAAGAGCTGATCTTTACAAAGGACGCTCAGCGTATAACGACGCTTTTTCCATTCATTGCAATTCCACAGCAGCTCTCACACAAGTTCAGCATATCTTCTCTCACATCCTATACCCTAAATCCATTTTGCTGGTTCATAAAGCTTTCGATCGGTATGATAAATTTTCTTAATACAGAACCACAGAGCAGTAACGTTCGTAGAAAAAAATAAAAAGAGAGAGAATCTGTGTAATGACACAAAAGCCGAGGACGACAACGAAGAATAAGAGAAGGTGAATTTTTTTGAAAAAAAAAGAGGAGGTGAGAAAAATGTGTAAGCTGGTAACACAACATAAGACCGCAGATTTTTCAATATCTCTGACCACGATGTAGGCAGTGCTCGCGTTACTTTAAGATATGCTATATACTGATGTTGGATAGAGAAAGAGAGAAGGGAGGACATTTTTTTGTTATTGTGTATTAAGGATGTGTTGTAATGCTTACGGAGCTCGTATTTTTCGGCTTAGCATTTTCCGCTTTGTTAAAGTCTATGTGTTATATGTATACATATCCTATAGCTACGTATTTGGATTCGATATATCGTTCTTATATGAGATTTTGTAATTTTTTTTTTTAGCTTCGTTTTACAGATGTGGTTAATAGTCTATATTGATTGGTTTTTTCTTTTTTTTTTTTTTTGTGAGAAGGTAGTGTTCCGCGAAATTTTATTCCTTTTTTTTTGCTTTTCTTATTTTAAAGGATTTTCTTAAAGTTTTTATTCGAACACACACATACACATACACATACACATAAGATTATAGTAAACAGTAGATATATATGTGTTTTTGTGAGCTTTATGCTAAATTAATCGTTGTAATTTGTCATTTTAACGCGCTTAAACACAACACAACGTTTTACACATACACATACACACACACACATACTTATACATATACAAAGTCTTATCGTCGAATATTATAAGTAACAAAAGGCAGATGACACGCGTATAATACGGATTTAAAATTTACCCCTCCTCTTACTTCGTCTCTTTCTTCGCTGTGTTTTATTAAATAAACTTTATCTTTGCCGCCTTATAAGAATATTTATATTTTAAGCTCACGTACTCGTATACGTATGTATATACATTCCCGCACATTATTCATTCACGACTTGCGGCTTAAAGAAAAAAAAAAGAATTAAAAAAAAAATTTTAAATGTTACAAAACTTTAGCTTGGATTGTACAAACAACGTATGTATAATATAATATATCTTTTTCTACATATATTTCTCTCGTTTATAAAAATTAAAATTCGATTAAACTTAAAGGATCACATAGTTTAATGTCATCGAATGTAAATATTAATCAACAATTAAACAATTTTAGTATCATCATCCATATAGATAATTTTTCACTCTCGATTCCATTAATCCATCTTTTATCATCAAATATCACCCTATGCAGTATAACACTCACATATCCATCCCTTCAATCTATCCCCCCAAAAAAAGTCACTTCTAAGCCGTCATCTCACCAACAAGAAAAAAAAATCCAGCCCCACCAATAAAGAACAAACAAAAAAAAAAAAAAAAAAATAGAACCTAAGCTACGTACAGTGACGACAACGACTAGTCTTTGTATATCCTTATAGCTCAGCATTTTCCAAATGGTTGGATGCATCAACACGTTCGTGATCACACATATGTGCGCGTCGACGAGCTCCAAAGGCTCAGACGACGTTGAAAATTTGTTGGAACTGTATTATGTGTATATATGTATGTGTATCGTCATATCCGTTTTATGCTTGGATGCGAGAGTCGTTTTGGGATCGACTGAAGCTTGTATGAGGGATTAGGATTCTTGTGTTGCTCGATTAGATTTAGAGGTATATGGTTGTGTGGTTGATGTGTATGTGTGTATGTTACCATATATCAAAGGTCGTTAAAAGAATGTTTTAATTTTTGTTACTTTTTTTTTTATTTGTTACTATTTTTTTTTTTTTTGAAAATTGCAATGGTATACATGTGAGACTGTAACTTTTGTGTCCTTTGAGATCGGATACGTATGATAGGACTACGCGCGTTGGACTAAAATCCGGAAAAAAAAGAGATAGTTTTTGTAGAGGAGATCTGGAAAAATTCTCGAATTACTCGGTCTGGAATCTTTTTTCAGTTATATATGTTGTTATGGCTTTGACACTGGAATTTTGAATTTTTGTAGTGTTTTCTATTTTGTAACGTTGGAAATGTAATATTTTTCAGTTGTAAAAACGATGTGTGTTGGTTTGAGAAAAAAAAAAATACAAAATTATGTACGATATTCTCTTTGGGAAAAAAAGTCTAATAAAGAAATTTCCAGGCTATTTTTTCAAACTTGACCTAGGGCAAAAATATTAAAAGCACCTTAAAAGATATTTACTCAATCTTTTTTCTTTTCTATATTAAAGCCTTTTTGACACTTTATTAAGCGTATTTTAGGCATGAGAGTGTTCATGCAATGACTCAACCGATAGAATCCAAGAATCGATCTCACGACTTATAGATTACGAAACAAGTATTCTTAGGATTAAGCCATATTTAAGGTGATATTGAATATTGTTTTCTCTTATTAAACTAGTTTAAATATTCAATTAAATATATGCTAAATTATTTTGTATTTCATTCAACTATTATGATAATTAAAATAAAATTAGTCCGAGCAAATAAATTGAACAAAAGAAAAAAAATTTAATATCAGAAGCAAGTTATCTTTTCAAATATTATTGCCCTTGGTCAGTTTCGAAGTATAACCTTATTTACTTATGCATAGATAGAACAAAAAAAATAGTTCATATTAATTAATGAAATTAATCTTATACAAAATAATACTAAATTGTGAAATTTTGATGATAGATATCTCAAAAACAAAAAGGTGTTACAAAAAGGACCCGCTTAACCAACTTTCATTAAAATCCATGACCCGAATTTTATTGGCATCTCCTTCTAAAATAAAATAACATTCATTAAATAAGAAATTAATACCTAATGAATTAACACATGATATCTTAATTTGACTCTATACGAATATTCTAATAAGCAATTAAGCTAACCAACCATTATCATCTATAAATCACGCGATATGCAATAAATCGTTTTAAATATTCAATTTCTATACGTTAAGCTAAATCCAACAACTCTTCACTACAAAAAAAAAGAGATAAATTCAGTTTCCGAAAAAAGTATATTTTATTCAAAAATAACTCTCAACATTTGTGTATTAGATAAGATAGAATCTTAAAAAAAAAAAAAAAAAATACCGTTGGAAAAATTCTCCCAAAAAATATTTGAAAGATAAGAAAAACTTCCATTTTCCGGGTATAAAGACCCAGATATACCTATACTTCAAGTTTACTTAAAAATATTCAAAAAAAGAAAAAGAGAAACCCAATAATAACCCCCAGATTAGCTGAATTCTCTTACTTTATACCTTCACAAAATTGATATTCGCGTAACTAAAAGAAAAGAGATTCACCACAAAGTACTTAAGGTAAAATTGTCGCGTAATGATACGCAAAACTGTAGGTCATAGGAAATCAAAGCATTAACATCAGCAGTAGCATCAGTAGATCAGCTTAAATCCTAAGAAAAACAGCTTTCCCTCTTCTTTCCTCTCTCACACATACACATACATAGGATATATACATATAGATATACAGAAGCGGCAAGAATAAAAGATCTCATAAGGCGTGGACCGCATGATGCGAGAAAGCATATCCTCGCGTGTTATAAAAGGCAAAAGACTGGGCGTTAAGGCAGAAACGTCGGTGTCTCTTCCTTTAACAAAGCGTAAAATCCATGAGCGTATATATCCCTATATACACGTGCGTATAGCTCGTTGCAAGTCGGAGACAAATTTTCATTGTCAATCGGAGGGGTATAGGACGCGAAAGGAGGCGCACACACCCGTGGTGGAGGATGAAGAAGAAGAAACGTATACTGAAAAAGAAACCGAAGAAAAAAAAAGAGAGAGTAAAAGAGGAGAGGTGAGGGAGGGGGGACAGGTGGTAAGCGAAACTCTGATGTGTCTGAGCTTTTACTTTTGTAAGGAGGATGCATTTGCTGTGTATGAAAGTGTGTGTGTGTGTTAGTGTATAGGTTTTACGGAAAGAGGGATTTTTTCTATGGTGTATGGTAGAGAGAAAGAGAGGGATATATATGGTGTAACAGCAGGGATGGAGAGTTTCATGTGGTGTACGAGAGAGAAAATGCGAAGGAAGAGAGAGTGAGAGAGCTGACAAATTTTCTTCATGGTATATATCTATAGGTAGAGAGAGAATGCTTGCTGTGGTATATTGGTATAAGGGTAGAATTTATGAGGACTGATGCTGTGACGGAAGCTGTGTGTGACTACTACTACTACTATTACGGGCATAACGTATGTCTTGCTTGACAGAGATAATTTAATGGATATATATTTTTTTTTGGCAAGAATATTGTACTTAGTTGGTGGGCTTTGGTTGTTATTAGTCAGGAGAGAGTTTGTAAAAAGGGGGAAAAAAGATGCAACTTGATTTCTCTTTTTTTTTTTTTATGATTTTTATCAGTTAAATTTTGTAAGAGACAATTTTTTAAAAAAAATTTTTTTTTCAAGTTATTGAATAAAATTGGGAAGGTTTTAAAGGAGAATGTGAAGGGTTTATTAAACGTTTTTTGTGTGGTCTCGTTACTTTGGGTTAAATTTAATCTTGTAAAGTACGAGGATTATGTAATATTTAAACAAATTTAATATCATATCTGGTTTGATTTTTTTAATTAAAAATTTTTATTTTCAGTAAAAGTATTAAATAATTAAATTATGTTAAAATAAAGTAAAATTTCTTTTAACTAACTAATAAAATTTTAAAATACCACAAAATAAATTAAAATAATTTAAAAAAAAAACAAATACCTAATTCACAATTATATTTTCAAATGTTTACAATAATTTTCTCTTACCATCTTCATGAAACTTAAAACTATTCTATCTTAAACTCAAGCTAAACTTTATGAAAAACTTGTAAGTCACAACTAAACCAAAAAAGAAAAAAAAAAAAAACAAGAGTCATACTTACACTCAAAGTATCGATTACTCCATTTTCCTTTTCTTTCTCTCAGCTCTCCCATCAATTTGTCACAAAGTAAAAAAAAATCAAAAGACACAGCTAAAACTCCTCTCTCTCTCTTTCTCTTTCTACCATATATAACCATCCTACTATAAACCCAAAACTCAAACTCACACACATATATACCCATCCAACCTTGACTTCCAACAAAGCCTCCAAGACTAAACTCCCAAAGTAACTACCTATAAAGACCCCAATATAACACACACACCAACTTACGATTCATCCTCTCTCCTCTATTATAATACTCACACACCACATGCATATAATATATATTTATACGGAAAGTAGTTCTCACTTCTATTATACATTATACAGAAAACGATCGAACGTCCAGTTTCTCTATATCCCTATACTATACACACTATATACGTATAATTCGTAGAATTCTCGTGATTCTTTGTCAAACGTGTGACAAAAAGTATAGTATAGAAAAAGAGAGGGGGGGGGGGAGAAACCCTCCCCGTTTAACGTTAACCAGCTATTGTACTCTAACTGCGGCGAGTGGTAGTAATTTGTCCTAATGAATTGGTTTCCTTCTTTATTCAATATATAATATGTATAAGGAGGAGGTGGGTGTAGTCACATATAGGTATACATACATACTATGTATCTTTTCATTTCTATTCATACTCGTATACCTATAGCTTTGCTCTGACTTTTCTTTTTTTTTTTTCTATATATTTCTCTTGGAAGCCCATACGAAATTTCTTTCTTTTTTTTTATTATTTTTCTTATTTTATTTGTTTGAAAATGGGTGTATTCGTATGCGATTTTCCGGACACTGCGTGCGTGTGTGTGTGTAAATCACGTGCTTCGATGATTTCTTAGGTTTACTGGTGTTGTTTGGGATATGGTACTATTATTATTATTTTTTTTCTTTGCGTGTGCTCTTTTAGCTCTTAAAGATGGCTTTTGAAAAATGAGAAAGATTTTTTTTTTCTTCTTTTCATTTAATTTACTCGTCCGAAAACTTTTTTTTTTCTGATGGTAAGCTTATAGCTTGTCATATCTAATTTTTTTTCTTCTTTTTTAACTTGCCGACGTTTAAATCTGTTTTTCTATGAAAAAAAAGGCGAAAATTGAATTCGTTTAAGAAAAATGAATAAATTTGTTCGTTGGCTCTAACGTTCAAAATATAATTTATCAAATAAATTCTTCCTTTACACCAAAATCTTAATTATCTTTACAGTTAAAATACGCAAATCAAGTCAAGAGTTTAAAAAATAATAAATAAATGACAATTTACTTATCTACATACTTTTACCAAAATCCTGAGGTAGATATATTCCACCGCAAACACACTCACACACACATACGTACATCTATATAAATCAATCACAGAAACACAAATGCCAGGCAATATTACGAATTTGTGCCTTCTGCTCTTATTTATCGTCAGCAGCAACACATGCACGACGATTTACACTCTTTTCCTTTCTTTCAAGCTGATAGACATTTATTCGCTGCTTTCGGCGTGTGATAATCACGGAAGTGAAATTTATATCGTGTATTTTGTGTGTAGGGAAAAAGGGATCTTGAAATGCTATTCGCTTATGATTGTGGGTGTGTAAATAAATTAAGCAGATCTTAAAATATTAATTACTTTACTTACACTTTTTATTTGATTTCTGTAAGATGTTACATACGAGAGAAAAAAGGAATGCTAAGGTGACTTTTTGGTACCTATATTTACAACAAAAAAAAAAAAATTAATAATTTTTTGAAGATGCTTTTGTAAAGTGAGATTGCAGCAACTTTGTTGTTTCGCTGAAGCACATGCAATATATGTATAAATGGCTAACAAGATTGCTGTAAAGACTCTCGTGTATATCGGTCAATCGTATCGTAAATCACGAATTTTATGCTCGAGCTCGCTCTTATTTTTTTTTATTGCGATTCGAAGAAAACGTATATATTTTTTTTTTTTTATTTGTATACTTCGTTACGGATCCGTTACCTTTTTTTTTTTACTTTTATTCTTATTTTTATTATTGTGGCGCTTTGGAAGAAAAAAAAGAAAACAATGATAATTAAATTAAAAACTAAAAAAGAAAAGAGACTTTTAGGTGTTATATATTTTTTGTTTGATGAGTGTACTAATATCGATTTATTAAGTCAGATATAAATCATAATTATACAATTTTTTTAAATTTTATTGAATATTTAATTTAAAGAAAAATTTACATTAGCATTAGCAAGTAATAATTGTGTTTTTAAAGAAATTATTAATCAAATAAAGATTTTTTTCCATTTTGTTATTCATCGAATAAAAATTCGGATTTATCACGAAGAATCTATAATAAAAAAAAACATTATTATTTAATTAATCTAGATAAAGGTTATAATTAAGTATTACTTAAATAAAATACTTATACTTACATGTATACTTGCTATACCTTCATAATCGTTAGGTGCTGGTTTTATCATTGCTATCCTGCAAAATATTTGAGATATTAGATTTATAAATATCAATAAAAACAAAATTATTTTCATTTTATTCTCTAATAAAAAATCTTAAATTTTTTCACAAAACAAATAATATTTTTATAGGATAAGTTGAAAATTTTTAAAAATTCTTGAAAAAAAAGTAACCACTAAAAGCTTAACTCAATTTTTTTCTTCTTTTATATATGAACATCATAAATAATTAATGTTCTCACTTGTTTTTTCGTGATTTTTCATATACTTTTTTAAAAATATTACATAAAAACTAACTTCACACGTGCTTTATCTCAAAACAAGTAAATCCGTTATACAAGACAAAGTCTATCTAGTAAGTCTCAAAAGATACATAAAATTTTTGTACAACATATAACAGTCCACACACAGTTTCACAAGTTTCAAATTTCGAATCGACTTTAATATATAAAAAAGAAACATTGTAAAAATTTACGACAAAAACCAAGCTCGCAATAAGTTTTATTACAGTCCCACTTTATTTAGTCCCTTTCAAAAAAAAATTTAGCCCACCAATTTAAATAAAACTTTCAAGCATAGCATAACATCCCTTTTTTAACAATCCCCCAAAAACTCGTACTGAACTCATCCAACGATTACAATTATCCTTAAAAAAAAAAGCTTACACACTTAACCAATTACAATTATATGATTTTTCCACGTACACATTTGTTCCTCTTTCTCTTTCTCGCTTTCCCATCATCAAATTCTTCTTGCTTCTCACACAAACTTTCATAAATATGCCGTAGCTCATCACCAGTGTTTTACATCGAAAATCACCCTCTGTGCTAAAATTTGCGGAAGTAAGAGTAAAACCTCACATACTACAAAAACCCCCGTTAAAAAAGGGGGGAGGGGAACGGTTGGACCAATAGTGAAAGCTACAGTCCACTAAACAAAAAAAAAAAAAAAAAAAAACAACATGGGGTAGAGGAATTATAAGTCTCACCATAGGTGTCCACATTTTGCGGGTACCAACTATATATATGTGGTAAGCTTTCACCTCAAACCCTCTTTACTACTACAACACCACTCCGCATAATATATCCTCACTTCATTTACCAACTACTTCCAGTTTATTTTCTAACTCACATTTTTTTTTTTTTGACAAAATTGTAAATCACAACCGGAAAATATTGTCTCTCTCTCTCTCTCTCTCGCAAAAACCTTTACAGTATATTTTATATACCTATATAGGTATAACATGCGGGCGGTCTATTCCTACTGTTACATATTTTGGGTATCCGTATATAATAATACCCACAGTGGTAAACCCCCAAAAAATAAAGAAACCCCCTGCGATATTTACAACCACCACTCTATAGGTACACACAACCAGTAGTAGTAGTAGGTAATAGTCTAGTGGTATTACAAGCGAAAAACCAGGACTGAAAGTTTTTATATTGAATGTCCTTGAAAATTTGTAGTAGACATTGTTGGATGGTAGGTATGTAGGATGCGTAAGTAAGTAAAAGACGTTCTACAGAATTTCCAGCTTTCTCGTGATATAACAGAGATCGAAGGTTCCTTTTTTTTTGATTATAGTCGAAGCTAGTGCGCTAATATTTACCAAGAGGCTTTTTTATCCAGTGAGAAAAGAGATTCAGAAAGCTTTAACTTTTTCTTATTTGTAGAGAGAGGGAGAGAGAGAAACTGGTAAACTCTCTTTGCGCTATATGTATTGGCTCAACTGATTGCGATTGTCGGATGAGAGCAAATAGTAATAGTAAAAATCAACGAGATTTCATGTCTTTTGTGTGTGTGTGTGTGTGTGTATGTAGGTATAGGTTGGTAAGTATAAAGTAAGGTGTATTTTATGTGTGTACGTGTGTGTGTATACTTGCTGAGTAAAAAATCAAGCTTAAAGAAATTTCAAGCTCGATTTATCTCAAAATTTTCTCACGAGAAGTTTAACAAAAAATAAAAAAATGATTTTTCTATTTTTCTTATCCTTTCTTTCTTTCTCTGTAAATTTTGAAATTTTACTTTTATTGTATTTACTTTGTACAGTTGTTCCCAACGAAGAGCAGCTTTTTTTTTATATTGACAAAGAAGTTACTTTAAAATAAATTTTTGCCATTAAATATAAAAATTGTCTTTCATCCTCATTCTTGAAAAAATGTTTTATTTTATAATGACAAACATATTAAAATCTCTTATCAATCTAATTTTTAAAAAATAAATATAAAATAAATTATTAAAATTTATAATAAAATAAATCATTTTTATTCATAAGTATATTTTTTTAATTAAATGGCAAACAAATTAAAAATACAAATCATAAACAAACACCAGAACTTCAATTTACACATGTACACACATTCATACATCAAGATTTAAAACACACGTCAACAAAACAGCCAAAGCACGTGATAAGTATTTCTTGTAAAACGTAGCCTATGTGCACACATTTATTCCACACATATACACACACACACACACACAGCAAGATAGTCCGATTAATCTTCATTTTAATGTGAGTTCATATCCACACAGTGAAAGAGAAAGAAAGAGAGAGAGAAGGGGGACGAATCATAAAGGTGTAGGTATAAAAGAAAAGGATATAAGAAGAAGTAAGGGAAGGAGAGAATATCACGACCAAGCAACGACCAACAACCAACGACGACGAAGACGATGGATGAATGGTATATATATAAGGGTAGAAGGGACCACCAGCGGACATCATTATAAAAGCCAATTGGTCCCGAAATTGCGCGTAATGCTCATGATTATTAGCCTGGAAGAGAGTATGTAAGAGAGAGGAAGGTATACGATTGCTTATTAGTAGAGGACGTGTAATGATGTTGTTATTTTTGCGGGGGGGCTTTTCTATATATAGACCATATGAGTATCTTTTTTACTCTATTCCTCACTGTGTGGTGGAAAACTATCTTGGTGTGGAAGATTTATATAAATTCGTGAAAATTGAGGACAATTACGTGTTATATAGGCGAGTATTGTGTGCTGGTGATTGTGAGAATCTTGGAATTTATTTTTGAGTGTATTTATTTGTGTTTGTGATGGTGTGCAGTTTAGTGTGTAGAATCTGTATGGGATGTATGATAAAATGATAAATTGATGTATGATTAAAGATTGATGTTGTTGGATTTAAGGTAAATTTTGATATTTTGAGAGATGAAAATGAAGATTTGGTAGATGATGGATTTTGAAATTTTCCAAATGAATATATCGATTGATTGGTAATTTTCAAGCAGGTGGTAATTTTTGTTACAAAATAATGATTTTTGATATTAAAAAATTACCTTTTGCATGACGCACAGATATATTAATTGCCACTACAAGAATAATCATTATTAACTTCATCTTTTTTTTTATTGTTGTGTTTTTTTAAAGAATTGATATAATCTTGGTAAACTATGCGTTATTTAAAAAATTTTTGCATCTATATAGATACACATCATAAAACAAATTTATTAAATGTTCGTATATTTGATTCTCCATAAAAAAAAAATAAATAAATAGCAATAACCAACCTACTTTCATTCGTTAATAACCATAATCATCAGCACTTATCTCAAATCGGAAAAAGCCACCGTATCCATCCACACACGATATCAAAACAACAAATTTATAATATGCCCCATATTCAAAAAAATTAAAATAAAAAGAAAAAAAATACTAATTCTCCTTTCATCTCTCTCACCCGCATCATAAATCAAAAAAATTCGTAACGCTTTTAAAATCTCAAAAAAAAAAAAAATATATAAGCAACACTCAAGAGTCAAGCTCTAAAAAAAAACAGCATAAATACAACATCGCGTGTTCGACAAGCATATCAACCAAGCCTTCAGCACAAAAATTTAACCAAAAAACCTGAAAAAAAAAATAATAATTCCAGCCAATTTCGACACCTTCGTTGTTCGCTTACTCTTGTCCTGCGTATAGCTTATATATATACGCATATATAACTTTCTCTCTTAATAATATAATAACACGCATACACTACTTACTATTACCCCTTTTGCTTCATTTCTTGTCCAAAAGAAAGAGAAAGAGAGAGAATATCGTCAGACGCTAAACGCTCTGGAAAGTCAAACTGCGCGTTCGAAAGCTGTCGTAAAGCATCTGGACACGAATTTTTTTTTGCGTGTACGCATTTTTCTGAGAGAGAAAGAAAGAGAGAACTGCGTGTAAAAAAATATTCCCCAGTTGAACGTCAAAAAATTGTGTTCCAAAAAGTTGATGAGGAAAGTAAGAGGGGGAGGGAGAACTTTAAAAAAAACTACAATTATTTTGGATATTCTATATATTGTAGTACCGTGTACGCTTAACAATATTTTTTTTTTTTTCATATGGTGGTCAAAAACTACATACTTGCTTGCTTGCTGACTTGCTTGTGTATATCCTTACTTTTTAATATAGGTATATCGACAAGCTGGATGTTTATAAAATATATTATAGGTATATAAGCTTACGCGCTTGCGGCTAGAGAAATATATATATATATATATTTTTTTGTTACATGTATCCGAAAGTCGTCCTTGAGCTGTCTCATGTTTGCGGCATATATTGCATATATTATATACTAACGTATTTACCCCTGGTAAACATTAAATACCGCAACCGATGATTTTTCTCGCTCTTCTTTAAAGTCGTTGCAATGTATATGAGCGTTGAGTGTGTAAGGAAGGTAAGATGAATAAGGAAAGGTATTGAGTACTAGGACCTTGAATAATTAAATAAATTTTTCGTATGTTTGAATTTTTTTACTAGTCTATATTGACTTGAAACTTTTAAATGTATTAAATAAGTTTGATAAGTTTTTAGTTAGCTCACGATTAATTTGAGTTAAAAATTTAAAGGATATAATATTATTGTAAGTATAATTAAGTAAAGATGTGAATAGAAAAAAATAATGTATGATATTTACAGTTACGGAAAAATAAATATATAAAAAAAGATGCGGTGAGTTAAGAAATTCTCTTGTACCAGAGCTATTACTTCATTTGCTGTGTGGTTTTGCCAAGTGACACAGGTTTCTCTTATTCTTCTTTTGATAATTTTTTTTTTTTTTTTCTAAAATGACTTTTGCATTTTATGGTTACCATTTGGAGAAATAATTGATTGTGGCTTTTGGAGATTGTTAAGATATATTGTTTCCATGTGAAAAACTAGTGCGAGAATAAAAAAATTTATTAGATTTAGCGTTTAATTAGCTTTTGGGAATAATAATAAAAAAATAAAAATGTGTGGAGTCAGTAATTATAAAAAAAATTAACGTAAAATTATCATCTTATTTTATATTTTTATAACTAAATTAAACAATATAAATTTAAATAAATTATATGAAAAAAATAAGTTTTATGAGATGATTAGAACAGTGTGATTAAGATAATTTACGAGGAGAAAAAAAAATTGCAAGAAAAAATATTAAACACGCTCATTAAATATTAAATATTCATACCCCACATACGATCTGCTATGTATCTTTTTTTTTTCTTCTTAAAAATTTTTTTTTTTGTCTTCTTCATCATTAAACGTCAAATAAAATTTATATAATATTTTCTCAAGCGTTCAAAAGTCATAAAAACCGATCGTTAAAATATAAAACTAGGCATCGTAAACTAAGAAAAACCGATTTTTCAGGCATAAAAATACACTTATTATAATTAGAGGTATTTCATCAAGCACAAAAGAAAAAAAAAAGAAAAAAAAAGAAAGAGGAGGTCTCGATTATCCAACACATAAAGACAAATAAGAAACCACGAGCTTCTTATCATTTTATATCATTTCGGCTAATCTTGAGAAAAAGAAGATTTTATTTCTCATGATTTCTCTTAAAGGTGCGCAGATTTAGATTTGTGACACCGATAAACAAACAGTCTCTTCTTGTTTTTATACAGTATAAGTACAGTTATACTTACCGAGAAAAGTTTTAATGTTAGAAACTTCTCTGTATTATGAGAAAAAAAATAATAATCACGCGGTTGACATTTTCTTTGGAATATTAAACATAAAACTCTTGTAAAAGTTATTAATATAAACCAGACTTAATCTTAATTAAAAAAAATTTTTTTTTAATAAATATGAATTTTACCATTAAATCGTAGCATAAAATAACTTTTTTAACAATTCAGTAATATAACCCTAAAAAAAAAAAATAAAAATAAAAATCATTTCCATTACCATAGACTTTTAAAAAGTCAGAATAGTTTCTAAAAAGGTACA
This sequence comes from Leptomastidea abnormis, assembly GCA_030522805.1. Taxonomy (NCBI): domain Eukaryota; kingdom Metazoa; phylum Arthropoda; class Insecta; order Hymenoptera; family Encyrtidae; genus Leptomastidea; species Leptomastidea abnormis. Next base: position 41,477 of record JAPYZE010000330.1, read on the forward strand.
CGAGAAATTTGAGACACACAAGATTGACAGAATAAAAGAACTCTTAGCATTAAAGGGTCAGATGTAGTAGCACGAAAGAGTTACATGCAAAGAAATTACAAAAGGAAAGAGGTAAAAGAACCAACTAGTTTGTAACATTTATTGGCTACCCTTACTTTTTTTTTGCAATCGAGTTAAGTATCAATTACAGTGGCTTGCATATCAATTGGAATATTCAGATATTCGCACGTAAGATAGTACACCTGGGAAAGACTTTTTGTGTTTAAAAAGTCGTTGGTTAAAAACTAGTATTTCTTAGACTTCCTAGATACAATTTTTATTTTTTGCTTTCAAATTGATGAGTCTAGCAGTTACTTAAAAAAAAAAAAATTATGAATATCTTTCCTGTTCATAAAAGGATACATCTAAGCTTTTTTTTTTATACAGAACTTTTGGTTAGTGAGAAACTTGCGAAATAATTATTAAAAACGTCTTTGAGTCTTACAAATTAGTCAATCATTTATATAATATAAAATTTTTTTGTATTCATTATTTATATGATCTATTTTGTCATACTTTATGATAGATCTTGTTGATTAATTACTTTTTTTTTTCTTTTAAATTAATAAGAAATCATTAATTATATTTGTAAGAATAAAATAAAGAAAAAAAAGTATAATCAAGGATTATTAATATAAACGACTTACAATGTATTTGCGTATTACGTAAGCTACGCATACACACACATATTATAACGATCTTCAAGTTTTATAATTCTAAAAGAATCCGGATGCGTAAATTTACTTTCATCTTATATACAGCTGTGATATATCCCCCGATCGGTCTCTCTATAGTAACTCTCATTCCCTCTTTCTCTCTCTACCACATCTAGAGTTCAGACTATATTTTGAAATGACTCAGAACTCTTAAAATGCAAAATAGACAATTCTTGTCAAGTCGTTCGCTAATAAAATAGTATTATCTACGATAATTGGAGGAAAAAAAAATTCATTTCTCACTTCTTTTTCTCTCTCTTTTGAAAGAGATATACTTTTACCTCGAGACTTCCATTCTCAAATTATTGTTTTATTTCTTGGAACACACACACACACACACACACACACACACACACACACACACACACACACACACACACACACACACACACACTCACATATACATACTCCTACTTACACATGCTATACTGTTTTATAAATATATTTACGTTTATTAATTCTTTGAAAAGTAATAAAAAGATTTCGCAAAAAAAAAAGAAGAGAAATGAGAATAAACAACGTATGTATATTGCTTGACATATAAGCTGATACGTGTCTGACAAATTTCACATTCTTAAAATAATATATTTATAAAAAAAAAAAGAAGAAATTCTGCCATGTTAGATCGATAGCCAGTCTTTAATAATATTAATTCGTATGCAATTTTTTATATATTTTTTTTTTTAACAAACCATGGTCATCGTTATAAAATTTCACAAGGTTATACAAAAGATAACTCACGTATAAAGAAAAAGCTACCGACTTCTACTGTATCCACTTTTATCCATTAAACCCTCTCATTTATTACTTCTCCAAATTTTTTACACAAAAAAAAATTAATAATAACCTTAATATTTCATAAATATATATTTTCAATTTACAGTATCAAATTGATATTTTTAAAGAAATCTTGATCACTCATATTCACAATTGCAATTTTTATGTACACAATCATCGACTTACTATAAAAATAAATATAATATTTGTAACAAGTAAATTCAAATACAAAGTGCAATAAAAATATCAATTTGCAAACAATTTACATTATTTTTACGAAATGTCTTAATACAACATGAGTTACACTTGCGGTACACTCATTACGCAGTACGTATAAGTTTTTGGACACATTAGCACATACGTCATCAGAAATATATATATAATTCCACAATAATTTCACTCCTGTATAATTTTTTTTCTTCCAGAATCTTACATTTCTTTGCGAATCAATATCACCACATATAGGTACAGAACACGTGAGACTTGTAAGGTGTAAGAAAAGTAAAATTGTTGGGAATAGGGATAATCTACCTTGGTCGAAGGTCCTTTATTCTTATTACTTTTTTCTTATTCTTTTTTATTTTCTTTTTTTCTTTATATATCTGGATATAAACTACAGCTTGATACTCTGTTCTCGTCCTTTTTTCGTTAGAGTATCGTTTTTAATTTTTTTTTTCTTTTTATGATTACTTTTGCTTTCAGTCTGTTTTATAGTTTGATTGAAGGACTTTGTTTAATTACATTCCCTTTTTTACATATAAATTGCTTATTTACTATGAATAGAAAAGCTTAGAAATACATGAAGAATAATTAACAAATATTTTAAAATATTGCATGTTCTATAAAAAAAAAAAAAAGAAAAAAAAATAACGTGACTGAAAAACTCAAGGGTATCAAAAAAAAGATTGGTTAGCATGTATATATCCTATTATATAGAAGCGAAAAACAATATCATAATTTATATATATGCATGAAACACACACAGCTTGGGCAGCTTTATAAATTAGAGCAAAAGCCCATTTATCCTTTAAACGAATGCATTTATGTAAAAAAAACTCTCAGCGCCTGTTAACCTGCTACCTTTTTCTCATCCTCAATTTTTTTTTTCCACTTTCTTCAATTAAACTCCAATTTTTCCCATATAAATATGTAGCAACCAATTACGAAAAGGCCCAACGTTTTTATACATACAATCTTCCCTATATTCTAAAAAAATTCAAAGCGTTAAATTTCTCTCTTTCTCATTTATATACATATTCAACATCAACAACAACAACAACAGCAGCAGCAGTTTTAATACTATAAAAACCACCAAAATCATCTAAGATTATTAAACAAGTGAAAAAATAAAAAAAAAAAAAAAAATACGACGTAGGCTTTATATTCCCAAATTGCTTATACCTAATCGTTCAAATCCATCCATCTATCCTTTTTAGTAATTTTCTTTAGGATATAATATCTTCGTCTCCTCTACAAATTCCTAGAGAATCACTCGAAAATAAAACGATATCGCCTAAAGGGTATAATAGTTATATATACGTATACGCTTCGCAAAACGAAAAACTCACCGAACACCCAACAATTTCATAATTCGTAAATAATAGCTGCGGTACCTATATACTCTACTGCTATATCTATACTATAGAAAAGACTCTCTTTTTCTCTTAATGCTCGCCTCGGGCTTTTAAGCAAAAAAAAAAAAAAAGGATACATATACGATGTATAGATGAAAAAAAAAAGAATCTTGTGGATATGAACTGTAATAGTATATATAGAGCTTGTTTACCTGTGTTTTTATTTTAATAGAAAAATATATTCACCAGATGCAGAATGAGACTATTATATTTATATTTTTTTTTCATTTTTATGAGTAAATGTACCTATATATAGTTTTATACACTGGTCGTTGTTGTTCTCTGGACATCGTCTTTTTCATTTTTTTTTTTTATTAGTGTACTGGACAACGTATAAGACGATAAAGAATTAACTCTTGAAACTAAGGGCGATTGTTTTCTTAATTACTTTTAACTGCTTTAATAAGATAAATACTGCGTTGTATGTGTGTGTATGTAAGTGTATACTTTTTTTTTATTTTTTATTTTTGGTGGTTCTACCTTATTCAATACCCAACAACAGAGAGTAACATCGTGTGTGTGTGTGTGTGTGTGTGTGTGTGTGTGTGTGTGTGTGTGTGTGTGTGTGTGTGTGTGTGTGTGTGTGTGTGTGTGTGTGTGTGTGTGTAAGTTAATCGCATATAAAGTTTTTGGGAGAAGGTAAGAAGGAGAGAAAGGGGAAACGGGAATTTGATCGCGGACAAGAGACTCTTTCAACGAGGGACTTAATTTTTCGTTCAACGTTAATTGCATTGCGAAACATTTTTCATTTGGGTAAGTACTTGTTCGTTGGTGAAAGTTTAACAGACACTTTGTGTTTAATGTGTAATGCTACTGTTGTGTGGTTTTTTGTTAAATATTGCGTGTGAGTGAGTGAGTTTGGATGGGATGAAAGTAACGATTAATTTTCTTCTTCTTTTTTTTTTTTTTTTAAAGGAAAATGTAGTAGAGGAAAAGGAAATGGAAAGCGATCTATGAATTATAATTTTCTTTTGGAATGATTGTATGGGAATGTGTACGTGAGAAATTTTTGTTTTGTATAAAAATTTTTAACTTTTAAATTAAAATAAATGCTGTATGTAAAATTTATTTTAATATTATTGTAAAAAAAGCACAAGAAAATTTATAAACGTTTGAGGTAAAAATGTATTAAATATGTATTGAGTAACTGTTTTACAAAATTTTTTAAAATATTTTTACATGAAAATGTAATAATATATAAAGTTCAATGAACTTATAAAAATATTATTCAAACTGAAATCAATATTGATTTTATCAGTTTGAAAAATGCTACCATCAAAAAAAGAAAAAAAAGAAGTGAACCAAGGTATTAATTTTTTGGATCAGAGCACAGTAGTTACATTATTAATCTAAAGCCGTCGAGTCGACGTGAAAATATGCAGAAATGGAAAGTGGGTAATAAACGTTAGTAGAATGAATATGTACGCCACCCATGTTAAAGAAAAAAAAAATGTGATCGAACGAGGTCGTGTATCGAATCGATATTGATCAGATATTGAAGATATTCAAATGAAATTAAAATTGTTAAAACGACAATTTTATGGCAACAATGAATGTAACTGTGCTTTAACGGAGTAAAAAGTTTTTTATTAAGTTTGATGGACATTTGTAAAAAAAAAATTTAATATATTAATTTGGCACATTTGAAATATTGAAGATGCATAGTTTTGTATGCTTCGATACATTTATTCACTTCTCCAATAATTTTCGATAAATTATTTAAAATTTTTAAAATTATATTCTTTTAAACAAAAGCAAATAATAAGATTTTTAGCTTGAGTAAGTAACTTAAGACACACTTGTGTATAAATTGCACTTGTGAGATTGATTGAAACTTTTTATTTACATGACTTTTTTTGTGTGAAGTAATAACTTTTACTTAAACAGCAAAGTTGTATAATTGTCATTAGAACAATTTAACACATGTATATTTGTTTAAATTAAAATCCAATAATTTTACTATCAATATTTAATAAAAAATTTCCTAATTTTTTTTACTTTTTACAAAAAAAATCATTTTTTTTTAATTAATTTGTTGAAATGATATTTGCTATTTTATTTAAATTTAAAAAATTATAATTATTCTTTTTTTTTTATTTTCAGCTGGATTGGACTAAAAAAAATGGAAATTAATCACAACTCAACAAAAAAGCAAGTGCAAAAATATTGTAAGCAGAAGCGAAAAGTTTGGAATTGTGGCGGTCTCTCAGGGCCTTGCATCGTGCATTAAGCCAGCGCTTACTAACTAATAAAGCTATCAGCAAAGTAGGACTTAAGGCTAATATCACATTTTGGGTCTCTATTTCTAGAGATACGGCATTTTGCCGTGCAAGGAAATTTTCATCATCGAGGCCGTCTCAATTCCAAACCTTTCGCCCGAGTTTTGACCGCACGAAAGTGCTCTCGGACCGGTCTAACTCAGGGCGAAGAAAAGAGATTCGAATCGTCCTCATAAGTTACTTGGAGACTTATTCAACCACTTGCGCGAAACAAAATTTTCGTCAAAATACATATCTTGGATGTCTTGTAGCATCTAATTTTTTTAATAATTAAATAGATAATACATAAAACTTTAATTTATGATTCTTTCCAAATAAATTTTTCTCATGAATTTATTTAAATAGCAATGAAAGTGCAAAATTATTTGCGAAATCAGACTTTCAGCCACCTGTTGGTCGTATATTTAATTATTCAACTTGAAAGACAATATGAAATAGAATGAGACTCGGTTGGCTTAGCGCGTAAGCTTTGTAATTTTGTAAGGCGTAGGTTCGACTCCAGCCGCTGCTGTTCTCATTTTGACTCTGGTCAAAAGTTTTATATCAAGTAAATATATGTTTTCACTTGTGTAAACTCAAATAAATAAAAAAGTACCTATACATTTCTGTAAATTTTTTCACATTTTATGTACAAAACTAATTTTAATCAATAAATAAATTTATCATGCCAATAATTTCTTAATTATTAAATCTTCAAAATAGTATTTAAATTTTTTTTTGTTGAGATAACTAATTATCAAGTAATTTTGATTTATTATAAAAAAAATTGTAAGAAATTAATTTTCAAAATACATATTTTGTTTACATAAAAAATAAATTTTATTGCTGATGTAAAACAACATTCGAATGAAGAAATAATAATAAAATGATAGTCATATTATTTCTCATAGATATATTAAGTTTCCAAAACTAAAAAGTAGTTTACAATTTTACAAAAGACAATAAAAATCGAAAAAAGTTTGATGGACAGAATAAAAAATAAAAGTTTAAAAAAGTGAAAAAAAAATACAGAATGCAAAAGCGCAGAGAACTGCAAATATCGTGTATAAACTCGATTGCAGCATCAGTTTTCAAAAAAAAAAAATTCACTTTCAAATTCTTCCGTTAATCTTCATATATCAACCATCAAATTTCAAACTTCCATGTATAAAAAAAAAAAAAAAAAACAGCAGCCAATAAAAAAAAAAACCTTTTCACCAAGATACACATTTCAATACAGTCGATTAAGCCGATATTACATAATAAATAAAAAATCGATCATCATTTATATTCTCACGCATAAGCTCAACCCATACTGTAATTATATCGATTTCCCCATCCAAAATCAACCACGTAACACGGTTAATTTTGCATTACGATCCTCTCTAAAAAAAAAAGAGTACGGAAAGAAATCCATCGCGACAGCTGCCAACTACAAGTAGTTCCGGCCCACGACCCTCAATCCAAAAAAAAAAAAAAATCATCGTTCATGATATTCCTCTCCCGGAGTTTCTGCGGTATATAAGTCTTACATCCCGGTATACGCAAAAGAGTCAGAGGAGATATTCGGGTATACGTATATAAAGAGGAAACCACGGAAGTTTTTTTTTTTTTTTTAACCATTGCGAAACCGCGGAATTGAAATTCAAATTAAAAATGCCGCGTTACGGAATTATCCGTTCTCTCTCGCGTTCTGTGGTAAAAAAAAACACAGCAGTAAAACGAAACGAGAAGAAAAGAGAAAGAGAAAAGATACAGTATATGTACAGAGGATATGCGCATCCAGCAGGAAAAGGTCGGCCAATTTTCGGGCAATTTCACGACGCGGACACGAGAAAGAAAAAAGAAAGAAGAAAGAAGAAGCAAGAAGGACGAGGAGGAAGAAGAAGAAAAAGAAAAGAAAAATAATAACCTGACGTCGGCAACCATATGGTCGCATGCTTATATATCCGTACCCAGGACTGGATAGAACGTTGTATATATATACATAAGCCGGATTTCTCGTTGCCTGTACCTCCTTTTCCTGCTTCTTCTTCTTCTTCTTCTTCATTCTTATCCTTTAATTCTGTTATGTTATATATACCTATACCTCTCTATCATCCGGCCTTGCTCTCATCGATATTTTTGCGTGGTGATCAAGAGTCTCTGCTTATATTATGTTGTAGTGGGTTGGAAACAAAAAGAGTTTGTGTTTTTTTTGGGGAAGGGATGAAACCTGGCATATATATACTCTTGGTCCTTCTTCTCCTCCTTCTTTCTATCTATCTTTCAACCTTCCGGAGAGACTGAAAAGATGCACTCATGAGCGCGTGGCCTTTATTGTAGTTTCAAGCTTCGATGAAAGAGAGGATCAATCTCTCTCTCTCTTTCTTTTTCTTTTCCGCGGTCTTTCGATGGTGGTTATTAAGAAGTTTTTTGGGTATATTTTTGGAGGAACGCATCACAATGCGTGTGGGTAGATGGTATACCTGGATCGATCTTTTTTGATGAAGTTGCGGAAGGGAAGCGTAGGAGAATTTTTTTTTTTTTTTTCATATAAAGATGAATTATAAGAAATATGAGAGAGAAAAAGATTTCTCGTTAGCCAGATGTATGTCGTAGGAGGTTTTTTATGTTGTATGTATGTATGTATGTGTATGCATATAATATGTAAAAGACTTGTAATTAGAAAAACTTCGGGGTTAATTCAACGTTTTTATTATTATTTATTTTTTGCGAGAGATATGAAGGATGGATTAAAGAGTTTGCAAGGAATATATAGGTACTGTATGAGGGTATTTATATACTACATGATAATTACAAGTTTTATGCTGATGTAACTTTTTTTTTTTTAATCAGATATGATTTTTTTTTTCTTCCGGGAGATTTTGTAATATGGAAAGTTTTTCCTTTTATGGACTCGAAGCAATTAGCGGCTATTAAAGTAAAGAAAGAAAAAAAAATAGAAGGAGGAGAAGAATGGGGGGGGGGGGGGGAATATTAAAAGAAAAGTTTAAAAGAAGTTGAATTTTTGATTAACGAGAACAAAAAGTAATTGTTATTAGATGTACATAATGTAAATCATGTAGTCATTAAAAATTTTAATTTTGATTCGAATGAATTTTTTTTTCTTCTCATTTTGTAATCGTTGTAGAAAACAATTTTGTAATCGAATTTTTAAATAAATGTAATCAAAAATGAAAAATAAAAACATAAACTATTTTTTAAATTTTAATATTCGATTACAATAAAGAATAGACGAAATTTAATCCACTCTCCTCTATTTTTTTTTTTTTTTTAAACAAATAACAAAATCTTACTATGCATCTGCGCACGCAATGAAGAGAAGACAAAAATCAGCTCTAAAATTACAATGCATCACCTTGAAAAATTCAAAAAAACTAAGTCATCTCTCTCTCTCTCTCTTTCTATTTCTTTTAATTTTCAGAAATTCATCGGTCCGTGATGATCTAGGAAAGATCGATCGGCGCCTCGCTAAAACTCATAGAGGCGCCCACTCACACGTTATTCTAGATATAGTTCTTCAAATTCTCGACAGAGATCGATCTTCTCCACTCTACAATCTCGTCTTCGTTAAAAAGCCAAAAAGGGCCTGAGTTTATACATATATATGTATATGCTCGCGGAGTGATGGAGTGGATTGGGACCAGCAGGCTGACGAGTTGACCTTGAGATTAGTCAGCAAGTATATGGGTTTGTGTATATTCTTTTGCAGAAGAAGGACTGACGATATACATATATGCTAAGGAGTTGAAAATCGATTGACACTTGCCTTGTGCATCTCTTTTTATTTCAAACTGAGAACATTTCATGGATCGATTAACTTCTCTCTTACTTACTTAAGAGATTGTACCTTATGGTGACTTTTTATTCTTTTTCTTTTTTTGACTTATTTTACCTTTTTGGGAAATGTCGTTGTGTTGATCGATAGGTGTGTGTATATGTATGCGTGCGTTTTTGGATTTTTTTTTTATGTAGAATGACTTTTTGAAGGCTGGATAAACAAGTCTATTGTGGATGAATGTATGAGATGGTTAGATGTATTTTTTTTTTTTTTTTCGAGGGGATGTGTTTAAAGATTGTGCCAAGTTGTTATTGACGAGCATGAATTTTTGTTGTTAACAAGAAACCTGTTGATCGTATACGATAAAAATCGGTGTGGATGATTTGATTAAGTGGATCGGTTTGATATATATATTTTTTTTAATGCAAGGAGCAGCAATTATATTTTTAAGAAAAAAAAATATTTCCAATAGCTAGTAAAGTAGTATAAAAATCTATAGTAATTCGAAATTAATTAATATAAATATAATATATTTAAAATTAACCATAAATAATCTAAAAGTTTACTTTACAAAATAACAATAAAATCAAACCAAATCAAAAAATATCAACCACTCATCCACCCAAACACAATCAACTTTACATTTTTTTTTTCATATCATCCTTCTCTAATAAAAAAAAAAGAATATATTTTATTGACTCTCATAGTTCAACAAGTAAACAACCACCCATCACTATACCAAATCATCCCCCCTCTCTTTTCCCTCCTTCTCTTTTAACACCCTCATACACTTCCATCCATTTTATCACCTAAAACTTCTCTCTCACTTTCTCCTATAAAAACCCACCCACCAAGTTTCCAATTCCAATAACAAGGAGAATAGAGAGTAACTCTCTCTCTATCTTCCAACCTATATATAACCTTCTAACTTATAAAACTTTTCCAAATCCCATAAGAAAACCAAGTCAACTTTAACACACACACATACACTTCTCTCTTCCTTCTATCCTTCTCAATCATCAACTACTACCCCTCCCTCTTTTTTTTCCTTCTACAAATCTATAAATAAAACCAACCCAACAATCTTTCTTTCTCTCTTTCTCTCTTGGTACATCCACCCACGATAATTTTCCTCAGCACCCATATAACACATCAGAAAAAAGAGGCGCGAAGAAGAAGAAGAAGCCAACGCCCGAAATGCGCGTAAGAAAGATAAAGAACCCAAGAAGAAAGAAAGAAAAAAAGAAGAAGAAGAGAAGAGTGAGGATGAGCCTGTTCCGTATACCATATGTCGGCGTAGCAATAAGCTTTTCCCGATTTTCATCCCTCGTATACACAAGTATAGGTATACTATACTGATGGACCTCTCAGAGAATCTTTATTTTTCTCTATCTTTCTTACTCATGTGGTGCTGCAACAGATGGTCGTGTAAGTATACACGGTTTGGTGTATATGTATACGCTAGAGGAGATATAAACACGCCTTAAAAAGCAGAGATGAAATAAGTGAGAAAGAGAGAGAGAGAGAGAGAGAGAGAGAGAGAGAGAGAGAAAGAGAGAAAGAGAGAGAAGGGGGGTAAGAGAAAAACTGGGCGGTAGAATGATTAAGAGGATTCAGGGGTGCAAGGAATGCGTTTGCTGTTGATGATCTACTGTGTTGCTGTGCTGAAAGATTGTCTTGTCCTTTCTGTTCAATGTGTACGTATAAATTTGTTGGGATTTTTGGGAGGTAGACAGACTTATACACTCTTGTTACTGTCAAGGGTTTATTGGAGTTGATTTTATCGATTTTGTGTGTTATATAAATATATATATATATATATATATATATATATA
>JAPYZE010000331.1:0-45219 GCA_030522805.1 Leptomastidea abnormis
ATAAATGGCCCACCTACGCAAAAACAGAGCCCATCAGAGTCAAGCAAGCGAAAAAGCTTCGTGGGTTGCTTGCGAGGGACTTGAGTCTGTGTGTGGTTTGTGTGTGTGTATATAAAGTAAATCTATATACACCTATGCGTATACGCTTACACACAAACACTTTATACATGAGCAGAAACACCTATAATCAGCCGTTATGTGGTTAAAAAAAAATGAAAAATAAATGAAAAATTTTTCAAACTGTAACGCGATCCAAAGTTTTTTTGGTTGCTTAAGATCTATATATAAAGAAAAAAATCGGGTGTCTACTTAATAGCTATTAAGTAGACACCCGATTTTTTTCTTTATAAGTATAAGTATAGGTCCTAAGGAACCAAATAATTTTGGATCAAAGAGCGTTGTTCGAAAATTTTTTCAAATTTTTTTTTTTTGAATTCATATAAAAGGGCCGATTGTACGCGTTTCTGCTCATATACACACATAGAAATATAGAGCTTCGGTATAGCACACACACGCACACAATATTCCTCCCTTCACATCTGCGTATTTATGCGTGTGTGTGTGTGTGTGAGTGTGTGTGTTTGTGTGGGCGAGGAAGAATCGAAACGGGAAGCAACGTGCGCCTGTGAATGAAAGCTCTACCGCCACCGCCGACGCTGAAGCTCGTGTTTGCTATATACCGCAAGCACGCACGCACGTATATAGCCGGCCTTATGCTATCTGACATAGTATGTCAGTTTTTCGCGGACTGTCGGGCACTACACGTTACTTATATATACTCATTGAGAGCGTTCATATGTGTGTGTGGTTTTTCTTTTTCTTCTTTTTTTTTGGAGTTTAATTAAATTTTATTTCGTTATATTTTTGTTCTGTGATTTAGTGAAAAAGATGTTATTTTATTGTGAAATTTCTATGTAAATTATGCGTACATTATTACAAATATAATACTAGAACATAATATACGGTTAATTTACAAATAGTGATAATACACAATATTGTTATGTATAATAATTGAGAGTAAAAGCTCGTAAAGCTTTTATTGTTTATTGTGCAATTTTTATAGATACAATACAAACAGCTTTTAATTATGTGCGGTATCCTTCAGAGAAAAAAAATCACAAAAATATAACAAAAAATTAAGGAAACGCGATTGGACGATAAATAAATCTGATTTTGTTTTTGTTAAACGTGTATATTAGTTGTACTCGCGCAATATGTGTCCGGAAAAGCTTTGAGGAAGAAGCAAGACAAAGGGAGGAGCGAGTTATTTCCCCAGTTATTATATATAAGAAGAGAACGAAAAGGAAGAATACTATATATACATTACCGTGTGTCGCTGCTGCTATCCCCAAAGAGGGAAAAAAAGTTGTATACCTATATACATACACGTATTCGTGACTGAGGTTGCTTTGCATTTTGTCTATATACCATCAAAGCAGAGATCGATCAAGCGAGAAGGGTGACTCGTCAGCAGAGCTTTTTTTTCCTTATTTGAATAAAATTCACGACGGAAAATATCTTTTAAGATATTGGATTAATAACAAAAAAGTTTTGAAATTGTTTTTTTTTTTAATAATTATTGAGATGAACTTCACGGATTTCATGTTGCCTTTCGGAAGATGTCAGAAAAGTAAGTTGTAATTCGTATCACTTGATATTAAAAAAAAAAATTTTTTTAATTTATATGTATGAAATAAAATGGTTACTTACAGTTATATAAAAAAAAAACTTATGTTTTAATAAAGAAACTTGTTATGTTCAAAAGCATAGATATGTACAAAAACTTTTTGCCAAGAAACTGCCAACTGGCAATTTTGAAAATTATTACAAGGTATGCAGGTCAGCACATTTTCTGCACACAGACATAGACTAATCGAATCTTTCTTATTTTTTTAGGCAAAGTCAAATTTTCTTTAATTCTTATTCGTTTATAATACCCTAACTCATAAATTCTTTATTAAAAACTTTAATTTTACAATCAAACTTTTTAAATAACAATAATTAATTAAAAAAAAAAGTAAATAATACTTAAAATTCATATTCAAATAATAATCCCGCCCACTCAACATAAGCTCGAATTTTCTACGTCACGTTCCATTGTGCTTGCGCTGTGATTGGTCAACCCCCACTAGTTCACCCAATACGCGACGAATCAAAATCAAGTATCATCGGAAAAAGCCCGAGCGTCTCGCGCGCACATAATTTCGCGCAGTGTGTTTCAATATATAAAAGTATCCTTTAAAAAGAGTGGGGAAGAAGGGAAGAAAATGGGTGAAAGAAAGCAGAGCAGAATATATAATATATAAGGGGGTGCTGCTGCTGTCGTGCTATTATGAGTATATGTTGTATTCACCGTCATTACTTCAAGACGAAACATCGTGGTGCGAATGTTATTGCGCGACTGTGTTAATTAACACGAATCTATATATTACATCCACACGACAACAATTAAGTTATACAGTTCTCTCGACATAACAAAATAGAAAATAAGTCAATCCGGAGCGCCTAATCGGATGTATATAGCGTAAGTGTTTTAGCTTAGATAAAATTTGCTAATGCAACAGTGTGTGTGTGTGTGTGTGTGTCCATACATATACTTATTATTTGAATATTCTATATACCGCCAGTACGTCTAGTTTTGCACTGCGTGTAGTCGCGGATTCCACCGCGACGCGAACGCGACTTAGCTTTTTTTGCAGTGTGTGTGTGTGTGTGTGTGTGTGTGTGTGTGTGTGTGTGTATATGTGTGTATGTGTATCATAATAGTAGATCGACGGACGAGATCGAGTGGGCGGTCAAGGGGTGAAGTGGAGGTGAAGGGAGAGGTTACCCCAGCTGGCGCTGGTTTAATATAGAGGAGAGTTGATTCACCGGCGTCCATTCAGTTGCTGTGTATAGTTGATTCACAAAACGCTTCTATATATACATACTTGTATCAGCTCTCGTGGTTAAACTGCAGAGGTTATAATATCTTGAACGAAAAATGAACGAAGATATAGTGTTGTGATTATGGTTTTTACGTGAGTATCTGATAAGGATATCCACTCTAAGTGTAGATAATCGTCTTCTCCTCTCTTTTTACTTTCGACTCCGAAACAGCGCCCCGCGCTATATATCATACCCGTCATATAATCACCACCACCACTACCGCAATTATATACCGTCGTCGTCGTGTTTTTAGAGTCGAAACGAGCAGCAGCAGTGCATGATGTCATGTCTGTTTTGGTGATGCCTGGCGTTCTGTCTGCTTCTGCTGCTGTTGCTATATAATATTTCGCCGTGTCGTGTGCACTATTATACTCTGCGCGCTGATCTCTCTCCCTCCGACGACTTATGTTCTATAATAACATACCGAATTTTTAGTGCTCTCTATATACTCTGGTACACATATAGACCTATATACATACACTAAGTTAGCTCAAACTCATCTCTTACCATCTTTGTGGTTTTTCTTATTAATGTTACAGGTGACCGGGAAATCTCGTCGTCTAACTTCTGTCCCGGAATTCCTGCTGCTGCAGCTACTGCTCAATTTACCTGCTATTGTAATTATTGTCATCATCAACATCATAATGTGCACGTCTACAATTGTAATTCTGATAGCCTATCAAGCCTCATCTCCGACAGCAGTAATAAACGCGTAAAATCCCAGTGGAGGACCTGGCGCAAGGACAGCGATCTCGAACTAGCTGCTCCAGAGGGAATGTCAGCAAGCTTAAGTTATAAGTAAGTTTTTTTATCTTTTTTTCCTTTTTTGCATTTATATCTATATATCATTTGCTTTATTACTTTAAGCTTATCTTTTTTTTTTATTACATGTTGTTTTTTTTTGTTGTTTTTGTTAATAATGGCATAATAATACATAATATATAACACCGTTAAGGTATTATATTGCATCTAACGCTAATAATATATGTTATATACTAAACTGACAAAAAATCGTTTTGTTTTGTTTGTTTGTTTTTTTTTTTTTTATTATCATTGTTATCGCTGACGCCGAATTAACCAATCTAGACTCTGGCGGTCCACAACGGGACTGGACAATGCTGGAATGGATTTGCGTGTGGCGCAATTTAGTGCCCGTACCAATCAGGAATTCCTCTCTGCCAAGGCTTCGGCAGGGCTGGAACAACAACTGCCTATCCTTGTAGCTCTTTGTGCCATTGTTGGTGCTGTTCTCTTTGCTTTTCTGGTAAATTTGTTGATTTTTATCTAAATTTGTTTGTTTCTTCCTTTTTTTTTTTTTTAATTATTATCATTAAAATCATTTGTCTTATACTTGTACCAATTATTAAGCTTTTTCATCTGATAAAAAATAATTAAATGTGTGATATTAATAGCTTTTGATTAATCACTTTTTGTCGTTTTTTTTTTTTTTTTTAATAATTACTTTTTTTTAAATATCATCTTTATCTAATTAATGTAAACATCAATAAATTTTTGTGATTACTTTAGATTCTGTTATGGCTGCGACAGCAAATGTCGCGTGAGAAGGACGCGGAAGAGGGTGACAGACGTGGTTTGGTGGAGGAAGGAAGAGTCTGTCAACCAACGGATGAAGTTGGTAAAACTTCTAAGACAAAGGTCCTGACCGAAGTAAAGTGGGTTGCTGAGCCTGTTCCAGAAACCTCAGCAGCTTCTGCAACTCCATTAGCATTGGAAACAAAAGTAGTAGCCACTTCAGACAAAGTTACAACTCAAGTAAGTTATTATTCAAATAATAATTGATTTATTTTTTTTTTTCAATTTTTCAAACATAAAGATAATATTAATTTTTTATTTTTTAGCTGGAGAAAGTAAAAGTACAAACAGAATCACAATGGCTCCCAGATTCGAGTCCTCGCTCCTCAACAACGTCCCATCCCGAATTCTCCCGCTGTTCTTCGACTCGATGGTTGACCATGACCACGACTACTGCATCGACTTCGTCAATGGCAGCATCCCTCAGAACTGCTACAGCAACGTCGACAATATCGAGTTCGTCGATGAGTCGAATGGCAAAGTTTTCCCCTCGACGAGAAGGCAACAGGCGCACCTTGTCCATGTATTCGCCGCACGTCTCGGTTTTAGCCACCCCCGAACGCAAGCCAGATACACAGAGACGTGCTAAAAATTTACTAGAACGTCGTGGCTCGAGCGCCAGTCTCACTATTGATTTAGGCCCAGCGACAGAAAGTCCGCCTTATACGGTAACACCGACGCGCGAGTACACGGCAGAAGAATTTCTGCTTAGCGCGAGCAAGCCTCTTACTAGGGTCCAACTAAAGAAGGCCATTAATGATCCAAGTTCACTTCATAAGGAATTTTGGGAAGTACCCCTCAACTATCCCGAAGAGGTCGATGTTTGTGGCTCTGGTGTCAAAAATAGATATCGTTCGGTTCTGCCAAATGCACGGTCTCGAGTAGTACTGCCTGGAAGTGATGATCCGCTTACTAGCTACATCAATGCTAACTACGTCAGAGTAAGAAAATTATTTATCTTTAAGTTTAAGTATTTTTTATGTATAATTAGTGTATATCGTTATATATTTTTAACATTTTTGTTTTTTAATGTAGGGATATGATGACGATGCTCGTTATATCGCAACGCAAGGGCCATTATCGCACACGATACAAGACTTTTGGAGCATGGCTTGGTCGGAAAAAACGCCAGTGATTGTTATGATGACACGACTGCATGAGGCAACCAAAACCAAATGTGAGGCATATTTCCCGCTCGAAATAAACTCGCGATTGCAAGCTGGGCCTTTCACAGTCATACTGAATTCGATGGACACCCGAGGGGGATATACTGTTCGAGATTTGGAAGTTCGTCACGAAAACGAGAGGAGAATTATTCAACATTACTGGTTAGCAGATAACATTGAATGAGTATTAAACACAATTATAGCAGAAAGCATGTTGTCTTAATTTAGAAAAATAATTTCTATGCAAAAAATCATCAAATTATTTACTCATTTGAATGATCAAAATTAGGTACGATTCATGGCCAGATCATGCTGTTCCTCAAACAGCGGATGCGCTAGTTGGTTTGGCCGCGGAAATTAACACTCTGCCCGGGCCAATTATCGTACACTGCAGTGCTGGGATTGGCAGAACAGGCTGCTTCATAGCTTTAGCAACTGGAATGACGCAATTAATACGTGAAGGTAGTGCCGATGTACTTGGAACTGTGTGCCAAATGAGGTAGGTCCATATAATTTAATGATTTTTTTTTTAATTTTATGCAGAAATACTAAAATTTTTATAAATATCAGATATGACCGTGGAGGTATGGTACAAACAGCAGAACAATATGAATTTATCCATAAAGCACTATGTCTTTTTGAAGAAACGTTAGAATCAAAAACTTCAAAAGATTATGACTGTAAAGCAAAACCAAAATAAGTCAGCAAAAGTTCATCAAGTATTCAAGGTAAACATTTATTTGTCATAAAATTAAAAACTGTAAATAAATAATAAATTTATGATCAACAAACAATTTTTTGTTTTTAGAGCTGCCATTAAAAATACTGCCATGACGTAGCTTCAATGATAGATACAGAAGAATCGTCATATGTGCAAGGCATCGTGAGAGAACTGAAGGTAGGCTGAAACTTTAAGTTTATTGACATTACGTGAAGTACGAAAAGCGACGATTATTTATAAGTGAAACTTGACACTTTGTGTCTCTACACAATTAATTGTAATTTTGTTTTTACCGTTGATTGGAAGATTTTGACAGTTTTTATTTATCTTAATTTTTTTACCCAATTAATAAGAATTTTTATGAATATTGAGACATTCTCATAAGAAAATAACAAATTTTACCATATAAACTCTAGTTTTATCAAGAGTATAAACTGTCATTACTATTATTATCTGAAATTGTATCGAAACAGTATAATTTTCAGATAAGAGGTCCAAGGCAAGACAAATTATTACAAAAACTGAGTGTTTATAAACACTCAAAATCTTAAAAAAAAAACGTTCGCTCTTGTCCAACTTTATCCAGTTCCTAGTTGTAAAATACGTTAATATCATCCTTACCTCCAACATCATTTCTATTGTCATTCGTAATGGTCATCAATATCTTCGTCTCTGTAATATTGTTGTTACTATTATTATTGATCTCAGCATTGAGTAAAAAGACCATCAATCAAGCTACTGCTTAATAGGAATAGTAGTTTTAAACATACAATATTTTAAAATTCGATCACTTTATCGCGCCAACGTCATTAAATATATCTATCAAAATTTTCGAGTATTTATTTAGTGAAAAAGACTGAATGTGCATGAATGTAGTACAATATTGCTCATCTTCGCAAGTTATTTTTATTATTAAATTTACGTAGATTAGATTGCATTGATGAAGGAAGAAAAATCTAAAAAATTAATATTTCATTGATAGGACGTTGACGTTTTAATCAAACAACATTATTTAAAAAATAATGATGGTAATAACGATGAAAAACAATAATAGTAATAATAGTAATAATTATAAGTAATGAATATATTAAAATAAAGATAGTGTTGATTATCCTCACAAGAATAGTAAACTACCAATATGTAACTGCTAAAAATTCTCGAGTTAACGTAAGTGTAAATTTTGGAAGGTCTACTGTGTTCATAAAAATCGTAGATTGGTAACGCATGAATCTTTGAAAATCGACTAAAACTAATTGTATGCTTGCGCTATTTTCCGTCTGCAAAGGAAAAAATTGCGGGCAAAATATAATCTATCTAACGTCATGCGTCTCCGATCAAAAAAAAAAAAAAAATTCTTGATCGTAAAATATAAGATAAAGAAAAAACTTAATATATTCTAAAAAACAATTATCGTCACGAAATATTGACAAGCGTTCAAAGACAACACTTACATGTAAAAACACCTCTTGTAAAACAAAATCAATCTCGCGTATACAATATTTTTCAATTCTCGAAATTTGTTCGAGTGTCCCCTTACTTACCTCTACAATTCACTGTTGAGCATTTCATTTGCTTTTAAAAAACAATTTTGTTTTAAGCTTTTTTTTAACATTATCATACATTGTACATTTGTTATTTTGTAGAGCGACGAGTATTTTAATTATAATAATTATTGTTGGCAGCTTCAATATTTTTTATTTTTGCAATGTTGTTATTTTATTATTTACAATATATGACATGTAAATAATTTGTTTTAATACCTCTTTTTTACTTACTCAAATTTAATTCGAAAATAAAAAATTTTAATTCATATTTTCTTTTTTAAGTATCATAAATTTTACTCAAAAATTATATAAATCCTTTTAAAAGCAATTGAAAATATCAATTATCATTCGTTGATATTTATTGTATTATATACAAGTCGTGATTCTTAAAGGCGAGAATGCTAAGTGCGAGTGAAACGACGCGAACGTGACATTACATGCATGCATATAATATACACACACTCTTCGACATCCCAATGTGCCTAAAACTGATTGTAATCTTCTCGTATATATTATATATAACATAATCAAATGTATATCTCTAATCGGTTTTGAGATATATATCAGATCAAAACAAAAAAAAAATAGTCTAAACAAAAAAAACAAGACAAACGAGAATTTCACAAAAATCTCGTGTGCTTGCGGTTACCTCTGTACTGAAAAAGACAAAAAAAGCAACTGATTTTTGATTATTTATCGTGGTTACTTTTACCACAAATTTTTTGTAAAAAAGATATCTATGTATGTTACTTTACCTACACTCATATAAGCAGTTGAGTGTCAAACTTTTTTTTATAAATTATTATTTACGTTTTTCATTGGTAATATCGAATCTCATACATTAACTTCAATCGTGAGCATTAAATCTATACACGCATACAATGACTTCGTTTCACTCGTTTATTTATGCAAATTGGTATCGTTGAAGATATTGCTCTTAACTAAAGCAGAATACATATATAATATCAAATTGAATAATTGAAGCAAAGAAAAAAAAAAAAAAATTATTTTTCTACATTTAGTTGTAAATAAAAAATTTGTTTTATGCGCTGTGTGTTATCCAATAAGTGTTTTAAAATTGCGTAAGAATATGTATAAAAAGTATTTAATTCTACGTAATAAGCTTAACGAGTGAAACGAAAGATGGAAGAGTCATGATATATCTATATATTATGTATTATAATGTACAGTAATGGCAAAAGGGCGAAAGAGAAATTAATTGTATTTAATGTCAGGCTTATTGTATTTACGAAAAAAAATTTGGCGAAAGAGTGATGAAGTGTCGTCGCGTTCACGACCCACGTGTGTGAAAATGCGTTAAGAATAATATTTAAATGATCCCTTTTTTCATTTTGCGTTCTTTTTTTTATTTAGATTTTTTTATTTTAACTGTTATTTACAAGAAGACAAAAATAATACATGTGAAAAGGCTTTTTTTTTTCTTTTTTCATTCTTGTGTATATCAAATTTTTATAAAGCGTTAATGTACAATATTATATCGCGTTCCTAAACAGATTTTTTAACGATTATTCATTGTTACAGAGTTAATATAAGCGTATATACATATACGTTCAATTATATTCTTTTTTTTTATATATATAATTATAAATTTTCATTGAATCTGTTATTATAGTCGATATCATTGTCAATACGCAGATATTTTATAAAGGACTGTAACTCTAGAGCTTTTTATTTATATATACGATGCATAAAAAAGAAGCTGCTATGTATTGATTGTTATGCAATTTTCATTTATAGTTTTATTTATGAAACAAATATAAATGTTTAGTTTGCAACTTATTTAGAGCTTGCCGTTATTATATTAAAAAAAAAAGAAAAAGAAAAAAAATATAATGTGGTGAATTTTGATTACATATATGTATAATTTATTTTGAAGTATTTATAGTATTTTTTGTTTGTTGTATCAGCGATACTCCTTGTATCGGTTAGGATTTTATTTGTTAAAAGAAAAAATAAATAAAGAAAAATGGACATATGCAATTACACTGAGAATGTCTATGGGGTATTATAAAAAAAAATAACCTATTGCAACTTCAAAATTAATCTGTAGGAGCAATGCTAATAAAAAAAAAAATTATTGCGTCAATGAAAACTGCGGTAGCAATAATAATAATATTAATAATAATAATAATTTTAGCTACCCCTTGGTGTTCAATTGTATTTGAATGACGTAATAAATGTTTATAGTGTCTAGATGAATTTTTAATTATTTATTTTCCTTTCCTTCTTGTATCAATTGCTTCCTTGAAGAGGAAGCTTTGTAATCATGACAAAAATTTTTTTTTATGAATTGTGTTAAAAATGTTCTTTTTCTCATCTCCACTTTTTCGTGTACGGATGTGTGTATTGTTTTTTTAATAAAAAAAAAAGTATATTCCTATATTTAGATTATAACCGGACAAAGTGGATTCCATGTATTTTTTAATGAAGATTCTGGGAAAAAATATAAAAAAATTTTTTTAGTGATCTTTAATTGTTTTTTTTTTATTTTTAGTTTTTTGGAAAAATGGTTTTTTGACCTCTAGCGAATCCCAAGCTGTAAATTTAGTGGAAGATAAATCTTAATGCAATTTTCAGTAATAAACTACCAAGTTCAGTTATTCATGAAATTAAAAATTATATTGAAATCAAAGATATGGTAACGTTGACCAATCTTATGCAATTATTTTGTTCGAATGATAATGAGATAGAGACAAGTGTAAACGTATAATAATATTTTGCTTTTTTTTAAGTCCAGATTGTGAAGGATTTCATGCTATGATATTGTATGTTTAAATTTAATTATTGACAAATTTTACTTATTGTTATGAAGGACAAATAAATAAGACCTAACAATTTTTAAATATTTTTTATTTTCATTATAAATATAAATATGTATAATTTTACAGGAAACAAAAAATCTATATGTCCTTGTGGTACATTTAAAAGTACATTTAAAAAATTATTTTTACTTTATAAATGTAATAAATTTAATGAATATATATCGCAGTAGGAAATAATATAATAATAGATTTCGCAAAAATCAAATGTAGATTACGAAGATTTCTTAAAAGTATTATTTACGAGTAAACACTATAGATGTATTATAATGTGTATGTATAAAGAACATTAAAAGTACTTATAAAGTTATCGTACAAAAATATTATTTAAAGTAAACATGTAAAGAAACGCATTAAATATTAAGTTTGAAAGAACCTACAATGATAAACGACATATTTTAGTTTATTTTAATTAAAGTTGTTTTTTTAATAAAAAATTACGGTAAATTTGTGCTTTACAAATTCCTCTAACGTTTATCTACTCTTTATTTGTTTTTTTCACATCAAATATATCTAAAACTACTTTAATTTTTTCTCTATTTAATAGTGTTGTCGGATATCATTCAGTTTTCATTTTTGAGCAGATGTATAAAATCATTACAAATAGATAACGTAATAAAATTTAAAGGAAATAATTTTAAAATATATATGTTCAATATTTATAATAAATCTCAAAAAACTTTTCTTAAATAAATAGGTATACGCTTGTATGTATGTACAGATATATGTATAAGTATGTATAAATTATAAATATTTTATCTTTAACTTGCTTTTGTATTTTGTAGGTGAAAAAGTCAACGAAATTTCATAAGAAATTGTTTAAATTACATAAATTTAGCCATGCAAAAATTATCATTTTTAATTTTATTTTTAATTTTATTCTTTTACAATATACTCTTCAGGAAATACCTATTTGGCTTTGAAAAGTATTTTATATTTTTTTAATAAATTATACATTTTGAAACTTGATTCAACGGTATACAATATATTAAACTTTACAAAGCAATTTCGTATAGTTATGTATTAAAATATTATAAGAATTTGAAAAGTTAGTATTTAACTGTTCGTAAAAGCTCATTTTTATAATATATAAAATTTTTTTTAATAATTATTTCTTTCGTGATAAATTCTTAAAATTTAATAGACTTATACATTTTATTTTAATATTGACTGTGTTATGTGAATTTTTATGAAAAATTTAAATGCATATATTTTTTTTTTTTTTGTTTGTTTACGCGATTACACAAAAATATCCTATCTTCTCACGTCTTTTATTCTTACACTTACATACTTAAAAATTACTATAACTGGCATAATATGTTCATTTTCATCTGCATTTTTTATCACATACATTATTTAATAGTTTAATATTAGGCAATAAGGTATTAGTTTTTTTCATTTTTTTTTTCTTATTAAATTATTCAAATAGTTGCACACAATATAACATTTACGTATGTAAGGTAACTTATGTGTACACACATGCAATATAAGAACAGGTAAAAAGAAAAGCAGTATAATTCTGCTTTCAAATATCGTTACTACTTGCATTTATTTTTCTCTTTTTATTAACTATGTTACAAAATAAAATGTCTATTGCAAGTATAACAATGCATATACTTACTTTATTTTAAGATTATTATGCTTCGTTACTTTTATGAAAACTTTTTAAATGTGGTATTGAGGTAAAAAATTAAGTAAATACTCTTGCTTCTTTAAAAGAGAAAAATAATATGCTTGAGACGATTCTTTGTAAGACACTAGTAAGATTTCATTTATATAAGTGTATCCGTCTTAGAATAAAGAGCTTTTATTTTAATTTCTCGTTAGTACACGTAACTTTATTTGCTGAATAAACCAAATAAATTATGAATTTGTTGCACTTAAAAGTAATGTTGACAGTGATAAATAACATTAAATTTTCAAATAATTCGAATTTGAAGTATAACAAAAATTCAGTGATTAACGTCCAGTAAAGGTAATATTTATTAAAAATTATAAAAATTTATCAACATTTATACCGATTTAAATTGCGATATATTTATACATGTATGAATAAAATTTATTTGATAAAAAATTTCTTTTAAAATCTTTATATTTATAAAATAATAGATATTTAGAAAATTAATCATAAAAATGGACGTTATTTAAAAATATCTGCAATCTCAAAAAAATTGTTATTGAATATTGAAAACTGAAAAATTATAATTCAGAAAATGTGTTTCTTTTGTCAGAAATAACTGTATTCCGACAAAGAGAAAATGTTTCGTCAGTAATATGTGATTTCAGTCTTCAATGTTCTACATCAATTATTTTTTCCATCACGTGTGGTCTTAAAATAAATAATTATAATATAGCATTCACAGGTAACACAAAGTCGCTCTAATGTGCTTTTAACATATTAATATATAATAATAATTAATTCTTATATAAGGATATGAAATGTATACATACATCTATACAGACCATGCAGTTTAAATAGTGCACGCAATTTATATTCATACACAGATTTAAATTACTCTTACTATATAAGTATAGGTAATGTACTAAAGATAATAATACAAAATTAATTAAACAATTGACTGAAGCACTGAACTGATATATGCTTATATCTCTTTACTTCGTAATTGTTCATGTATTGACAATTATATATATTATAGGCAGATGACGAGCATGGGGATAAAATGAATGGTAAAATGTACAAATGTTCATTCACTTCTTTTTTGCATTATTATATGCGCAAGTACCAATTGTTAAATTTCTGACTCGCTTGAGTGCTTCAAAAGTCACTCACAGTATAAGTCAAAGGTATAACGATTAGTTTGTGAAAAATTTTTGAAGTGCAAAGATGCGATGTATATATATGTTTTGCTGATTTGAATAATTCGTTATATATTTTAAGTGGTATAATAAACTGTTCAAGTGATAAAAATGTTTTGCATGATTGGCTATAGCATAATCGTTATTAACTGAGTTGTATTTCGATAAACTTATACGTATACGTGTAGTTTATTAATATGTAATATATATCGAGCAATACATAAGTATTACAATTTAAACTTTCATTATATATATAAAAGTTACTTGCAACTTAAATAGATCAAAAGAGCGAGGTTCTTGTAATCAAGATAAAAGTACATCAGAAAGATTTTCTTTTGTAAATTGTAATCTTAAAAACTAAAAAATATCTGTGTGTATTTCGATTGACATTTTCAATTAATCTTTGAATGTCAAATTGACTGAAAAATCACATGTATATTTTTTTGGTATCCTGTAATCGACTCTTCCAAAATGACCAAACTGGAAATCATGTAGCAATCACCAAGCACCCATTCTGCTTGGACTGCAAAAAATAAAAATATATTATAAAAAATTAAATTTAAGATAAAATAAATGTTATTCTATATTGATTGGATGCAAAACTTGGATTTTTAATCAACAACCTTATTATACCAACAAGTCTTGTTTAAACATTTTAACGACTTTTACTTAGTGAAAAAATTAAAATTATTTATCAATAAATATATAAATGGTATATTATAAATAAAGTAGAACATAATATTATAACTGAAACAGTTAAATATAAAATAAAATATAAGATTTTTTTTTTTTTAATAAAAATAATCTTTTATTTACATTTGATATTAAATTAGAATATGTGCAGATTTTCGAATCTCCGAGCCATATTAACCTAAAGCTAAAAAATAAAATAAAATTTTACAAAAATCAGTAATAATTCATAGTTTCATTATTTTTAATTATAAAAATAATATTTGAAATTAAAAATAAATTCTGCAAAAATTTAATTACTAACAAGAATCAATACTTTTTTAATTACAGCTGGTATAATTCTGCTGTTGAAAATCTAACATTAACGTTAAAAATTTCAATTATTTAATAACTATTTTTTATAATTATTTTTAATAATTATTAAAAATACAATTAATTCTTTCAAATAATTAAAAAAAATACATTTGTACTTTAACAAAAAAAAAAAAATTTAATAAAACCTACTATTTGAACTATTTTTTGCTATCTATTGCACTTATGAAATACAATAAATATTCGGAAGATGCGTTCACGTATTAATCTGACTTCTTTGCTTTGGGTGCTGAGATGACTCGGAGATTCGAACATCAGAATGATTATTATCTTGATTTTGTTGCAATCTAAAAAAAAAAAAAAATTAAAAAATAAACATGTCAAAAACAACAAAGAAAACTTGTGTCATCTAGAATCTGTTATAGATATGAAATCGAGTAAAAAATGATCATAAGCTTTATCTGCGTATATATAGTGGAGCTACCTTTGAGAAGAGTCACTACTGCTATCACTGGCACTATTTGTGCCAACTTCATCGAGTATTAGCTTTGTACCAAAGCCTTCAAGATCCAGATCGAGATAGAGTTGTCCCAGCTGATCGTTAACCAAGCTTGGCTGTTTTGATTGCCGAAGAAAATCAAGATCTGCTTTGAGCACCTCGCTAAGGGATTTTGGTCCCACCTGGTACTGATAGATCAAGTCAGGGGTGATCTTAATACCCTCGATCCAGGGTGGCTCTTTGCGTACCATACTAATAGCTTTGCGCCTTTGCTGCTTGGGTCGGGTCTCCTTCAGCTTTAGGAAAGAAAAAAAAGAAAATTGTTCGTAGATTTTTAGATTCTACGATCAATTGTATTTGCAAGATCGGACGTTATTTTAATTGTGCAATCTTATTGAAATTAGAGATTGCGTAATCAAAGCACGACTATGCTTACGAACGCATATACGTATATATGCATATAACGAATTCAAAAAGTGTATTCAATATAGTATAAGAAGTATACCTCGAACGACGAGGAAGTGTTACGCTGGTCCGTGTTGCTGCTACCGTCGCAGCTCTTGTTCAACGAGCTACTGAAGAAGCTTGAATTTCGCGATGTTCTTGAATTAGCCTTGTCTATCATTGTGTAGTTTGTCTCTTTGGTATTGATTGTTGTATATTCGTCCGTAACGCTGAAACAGCCACCCTCGTTGCTCACGCACGACGATACAATGCCACACGGTGAAAATATCTAGGATCATTAAAAAATAAAACAAATTAAAATTATAAATAAGTAACAGATTATTGGTGGTAAAATTATAGGGATTTTTTAATCGTGAAATTGATTTCAATTTTTAGTGATTTTTAGCTATTGTGAGCGATTAAGGTGATTTTAAATCGCTCAAACGATTTCATGGAATTCATATTGATTTCGCAAGTGAAAAATCTCTTGTTAAAATTAAGAAAAAAAAAAAATTACCTTTTTCGAAGATTCCGACATAGCCATTATACTGCCAGGTTCAGCTTTAACGCTCGTTTCTCGACTAACAGGTCGCTTAAGATCAAACGCACTTTGTACCGTCGTCGTGCAACTTGTCGTAGTAGGTTGAATTTGAGCGTTGCTAGTTGCAGAGGAAGTCGGTTGAGGCATAAGATTTTGTGGGTTAGTAGCAGCAGTAGCAGCAGCAGTTATTGTTGGCATTGTTTCTGGTAATATAAATGGCCTGTACATAGGTGGTGGACCAAGTACGGGTGGATACATGACACTTGACATTGCCGTTGCCATATAAGGAACTGGAACAAAACCTGTATTGACTGTGTTAAAAATTTTGTTAAATAATTTTTTTTTTTTTTTTTATCGATATAACTAATACGTACAATATGGCGTAGGCTGGCTAAGTAGATTAGGAGGTCCTGGATGTTCTTGCGGTAAAGTATTTAATGTCGGATTATCGCGCGTCTGTGGTACGGGCATGTAGTAAACGGGAAACATTTGGGGAAACGTGGAGAAACGACTCATTGCTTGAGAACATGCGCTAAATTATTAAATAAATAAAAAAAATATGTTCAATTAATTATTGCAGAGATGATTGAAAATTTTATTAATTAAAAATTGTATCATGATAATTACTTTTGATTAGTAAAACACTGCTGTGTAATCGTTGTGTTCGAAGGCATTGTTACGGATATTGGAGGCCATGCGTTGTTGTTGTTGTTGATATTAGTATTTGTCTTGGCTATATCCGTAGCGGGTTCGATAATTGCAGGGGGGTAATTAGGATTCGCCGTGGGAGTTGGATGATGGTGAATAACATTCTGATTTGCTTTCGCTGCATTATTATCATCGTGTTTCGATATCTGTTAATAAATAAAAATTGTAAGAACAAAAAATTTAACAAGACAAAATATATTTAGATTGATTGCACGAGTGGATATATATATAATAATATAATTGCCTTGAAGTTATTTTGTGCCTCCCAATTATGGCTGGCGCTACGTTTAAGCCGATTGCCATTAGTTTTGGCACCAGGACCAAGAAGCGGTTGCTGTTCGCCACGTGTGTTCGCAGCTTGATCGTTAGCTTTGGGCTTATTAGGTTCACCCAAGGCGCACTTGTTGCGCTTGTCGCCTTTTTTCTGTTCGCGATGCTTTTGTACCATCAGCTTTTCCATGTCCTCGTTGTGTCGGTTCAGGAGAGACTCGGTAAGTAAGGGCAGTTTGAATCGTCCATTACCACCAGCCACCTGGGCTGCTGCCTCGTTCGTTGAGTTACTCGTACCGTTTGAAGTTTCGCCTTGGCTGCCGAAGCTCTGCTGATTTTGAGAACCACTGCTGAGGTTCTCAGCGCTTCCGCTATTACCGCTACCGTTAGTCGATGAGGTGCATTTGTGATCTGTGTAAAAGAGAAAATCTGTTGTCTGTAACCTGCTAAGAAGTGTTTTTGAGACTTGTGAAATCGATTTCAATATATCAAGCGATTTTAGCAATTTTAAATCACTCGATGTGTCAAGTGATTTCACTGATCTTAAATCGATTTCATCGGTTTTATCAAGGCATTTTTCACTCGTGAAATCGATTTTTTACTTAAAATTTGGATGAAATCGATTGATTGAAATCGATCTCCTAAAAGTTTTTTTTGTAATTCTGAGAAATTTTTCGTTATTTCACAAGATTTAAAATCTATTGAAATCAGTAAAATCAGTGAAATCGATGTGAAATCTATGTAAGATCGATGTGAAATCGTTTAAAATATTTTATCGATTTAAAATTGCTGTAATCGCTAAAAAGCTCAGAATCACCCCTTGGATTTCATTCTTGTTTTAAATCACATAAAATCACCAAAATTTTTTTAAAACGATTATTTAAAATAAATCGGGTGATTTCAAGGGATTCAAGGCAATTTCATGGTTTCAAACGATTCACTGATTTCAAAATGATTTTTCAAATATCCTATGAACTTGCTAATTAAAGATTTCCAGAGATAGATATACAAATAGATTAAGAGATGGACAGAGAAAAATGATCTACCTGGTCTGGAGTTGTTGTTTTTGCCAAGCTCGTCGCCACTATTAGTGTTGGAGTGTACATTATCTTCGTCGCTTCCAAATGGTTTTTTTGTAACGGTGATGCCGATGTCGCTGTTGAAGAAACGTTCGATGTTGTCGTGGTAATTGAGTTGATTATAACTCGGTGGAGTCTCGGATGATGATTTGCTGTCGAAGTACTCGTGGTGAGGTGATATCTCGCCCAACATCACACTATCGCGTTCCTGCAACACGGGATTACGCGATCCCTTCTAAGTTTGTGTTTTAGACGATTCCTATTGGACGACCACTTTTGGTTTATTTTATTTTCTCATTCGTGTTAATCGTTAGTCATCATTTAATTATCTCCATCGGATTTACTTTATTTTATTATATATTTTTTTTTTTAGTTTTCCCTTTCGAAGAGAAAGCTTTTATAATTTTATTTAACGAACAGAGAACAAAATTGTGGTAAGCTACTTTGCTTGTCTGTTTACTTATTTATTTGAAAAAATTAATAAAAATATTTTTACCGTAAATACAAAAAAAAAAATCATTTAAATAAAATAATGACTTTAAAATAAAAACGTATGAAATAAAATAACGATTTATATGAAAGTTATTATGAAACTTCATACCAGCATTTCCATCAGTTTTTGATTGTATTAATGAATATTTTAAAAATTTAAGTATTTAATTATTAAATAAGCAGATATTAAAAAATCTTAACAAAATTAAAAATATATTTAATTATATATTGATCAAAATTCATTGAAATAAGTCCTATTAGACAATACAAATCTAATAATAATTAAAAAAAATTTATTTAATTATTTATAAATTTATTTTAACGTTACGATATGAAAAAATATATACTTTAATATTAAATAAAACTTTCACTTTTTGAACTCTGCTCTATTTTTTCATCACACAAAATCATATTTTTTATAATAATTTCTTGAAAATTAATAATTTATGCAAAAGTGGAAGTCATAAATGGGCTACTATGCTTACTTTCTATACATTTAAACCTTAAACCATTTAAAATATTGCAGTCAAAAATAATTATTTCCCTTCACACTAATCAATATTTTATAATGAAATTAATTTTTTTACTATTTTATAATTTAAAATAATTATTAAATTATAATTTTGTCCATTTATTTTTTATTTCTTAGACTATTTTAAAAAATTTTAACTTTAATAAATCATTTGTAAATAAAAAAAAAGAAAAAAACAAAGTACATTGATAATTAGTAAAATTTAAGAATAACTATTGCATATATACATTTAAAGTTTGAAATTCACTAGTACATAAGTGATTTTCTTTACTCACCAATATCACCTACCTAACTACACTTAAACTGGCCATTATAATCTTTGTCCTCGAGACTAAAAAGCTTTAAAATACAGAAGCACATGATAAGTTCTCAGAGTACAATGAACTTATATAAATAAAAAATATTTTGAAATTTTACGTTTTTTTTAAATATAAATTAACCAATTATGCGATAAATATTATTAAAAATAGATATACTCTGGACCTTGCCATTGACTTCTTTTCAAGTTTAAGGCTTGTTAGATTAATCTTGTCGATAAATTATTTTAACATTAATAAAATAACAATGACTGAAATACTGGAATGATAATTACGGTGATAATAAAATAATTTCTATGTACCCGAATAAAATAAAATTTCAAAAATAAAACATAATAAGATGGAAGAATGTAAAATGCGCCATTATAATGAAAAATGTGTGATAAAATTTTAGATTTTTGTAATTTATAGTCACCGAAAAGCTCTTGTCGTCGACGGCCATGTGATCCTTTATCGGAGCCGGACTTTTAATTTCCTGCAGTATATTTTCGACGAACGAAGCGAGCTCTTTCTTATTGGCGAACAAATCACAATCCATGGTTGTGCATGTAGGCTTCCTTTGAACTCCCTGTTGTAGAAGATTTGCCGGAGAAAAGGGAAAAAATGCCCGTTGTACATACGTAAATACGTGTGTCGGAAAAGAAGGGAAATTAAAGCCTAGGTATTGCCTAAGCTTTCGTACAGTCAGTGTCTCTTTTCTCTCTCTATAAAAATTTTTAATCTGGCTTTTTTGTTAGATTTTTTTATTATAATTAAGTAAATCATTATTAATATCGTCAATATTATCGGGGAAGATTTGTTAATTATCGGTTAAGTGATGGCCTGGAAAAAGAAATGATCAACTAGTAAGAAAAGTTTATCTAATATTGGTTTCCGTCATTTTTTCGTTTTTATTCTGGCATTTGCGTTCCACCTTTCCTGGCATGCAAATTCAGACGTTATACATGTTGGAGCTGTTCTTTAAATAAAATATATCGTGTACTAGAAAAGTGCGAGGCAAGGAGGACTACGTTTATAAAAACAAACAAAATTTTATATTTGACAGAATATATAATTTAATTATAGGCTAAGTAAGCTAATATGATATTTAAAAATTTTAATTATTCATAGCAATACTTTTTACGTTAATAATATTTAAAATATTAATATTCATGTAGATAATTTCAGAAAAATAATTATAATAACAAAATTTTTTTTACTAAATAAAAAATACAATTTTAAAATAAAATATTAAACTTTTTCTGGGCATCACCTAGCTGATAAACAACTTTATATGCCACCACGCGAAAAGGAGCAGTTCTAAAAAGTTATAAAAGCTAAAGCTTCTTAACGAGCTTTTCGGAAAAGCTTACATATTTATTTCGTAATTGCGCAAAGCAAGAAAAAACCACGCGAATTTTATAACAATATGAGCCAGCAAATAAATTATAAAAACAAGTCTCCCTTGCTTCACCCTCTTCTAATAAACTATCATTTGATTAATATATTGATTGGCTTATTGAGAAAAAAAATAATAATAATATAAAATCATAAATATTAATAAATAATATGAGTAATACAATTTTAATAAAAAAATAAAATATATATAAAGAGTAGAGCACCTATATAATATACCTATGCAATAATGTATATTACGTATAAGCAGCTAAATCGTTGAGACATAATTACCTGAGCAAGAAGTGACCTGATCTCTTGCTGAATAACTTTGGCTTCTTTGAGCACCTCTTCGCTAATGTTGGCAAAAATGTGACTTTTACGATCGGTAGGTGAACGAAAAATATTTGGATTAGCCGGGCCTTTCAAAATTCGATGTTGACCTACGACAAATTCGATATTTTTTGTCCAAGGATTGATAAATGATGACCATTCAGTTTCCATAACGACGAAATCCCCATTTTGGACGATGTATCTGTAAGGCTTGGATCTATACGAGGTGTTGTCCAAATTGACCACCTGTATGGTCCCAACATTTTTCAAAAATGTTCTCATTAATATTATTTTAATTATAACATTTTCATGTTAAGCCACTATTTTATTATCTTTTTGCACTTATATTAATTTATAATTTTTCACATAACACAAGGCTTCAAAAAGACGTTATTGTGTGATTTGTAAATCTTAATAATATTATTCATGACTGAAGATATCAATTATAATACTATTAATATTTGATCTGAATTCATGTTTTACTGAAAATTTTTTAAATTGTGTCGTACAAATAATAAATTAATATTATTAAAGTAATATTTCTACAAGTACAACTGACCAATGTTATACTCATATTTTATTGTTATAAATTTATGAATAAATTTACTGACAATGAGTAACATATACCGACTAGCAATCTCTATCTAACAATTATGTTATTTGATACCAAGAAATTTTACACTCGTAAAACTGATTTCTTTATGTAAAAAATCATTTTGAAATCGATATGAAATCAGTATGAAATCGATGCAAAATCAGTGAAATCATTGAAAATATTTAGTGATTTAAAATTACTACACAATCGCTATAAATTCAAAATGATTTTACGAGTAAAAATATCTTTTATTTGATGCACAGCAAGTATAAAAAAAAAATGTATAAAATAAATTTAAAAAAAATAACATATAAAGCAACATAATCGCAACTTGAGCAAAAAAAGGAGTCTCATGCTCACAGTCTCATAGATGTCTTTGATGAGCGGTAAATCCTCGGGATAGTAGAAGTCAAATAACGAACGATCAATCATATCCTGAGGCAGATAGCCCAAATACTGTACAACGTCAGGATCAACGTAGGACAGACGGCACGCCGCCGTGTGGCGCGTTGTAAATACCGTGGATATGATTGTTTCTTCTGGCACTGTAAATCATTATAATGGGAATAATAAACTAGTAATTTTATATTGCTTAAATATCATTCATTATAAGGCACTGTGGATTTACATCATTAATTTTATACTATCGAACATTCTGAACATTTTTTTTTTTTGCCGAAATTATTGATAGGGGATACATACGATAATAGTTGTTAAGCAAATGACATTAATTTAATTAATCACACTTGACGAATTTTTTTATAAAAGTTACTTAAAATAAATATATCAAGTAAAATCAGTAAAGTGAAATAGATTTAAAAAACAAAATAAAATAAAAAAAATATTGAAAAAAATAATAAGGTGTGCATTTAAGGTACTCACGCTATCTAGTCAAGAATCTCTAAGCTGAAATTTAACTAAAATTAACACCCTAATCTGATGATTATATTTACGTTACGCTACCGATCGAATCCTTCATTTTCTCGAGTTTT
The DNA here is from genome assembly GCA_030522805.1 of Leptomastidea abnormis. Taxonomy (NCBI): domain Eukaryota; kingdom Metazoa; phylum Arthropoda; class Insecta; order Hymenoptera; family Encyrtidae; genus Leptomastidea; species Leptomastidea abnormis. The sequence goes on from JAPYZE010000331.1 coordinate 22,788, forward strand.
TCAATGAACTGTATAGGCTTTAGCCACGTTCATATGAATTTTAGATGATATGTATTTTAGTATGCTTGCGTTGTTAGTTAAAAAAAAAAGAAAAAAATGTATATAGAGAAGAGACCGGGGCAAAATTAAAAGGGGGCGAGATTGTAATTTTGAATTAATTTTGACAGGGTTAATAGAATTGGATGAAACTTGGGAGTCTTGTTGTAGTCCTTACAGCGGTCTAATTTTCCTAGTACGGATTATATTGGCGACATACTTTACTTTTTAGAGCCATTTTTCAATTTTCCAAATTTTTTCATAAGTAACTTTTTTGTATATTTAAGCTTCTCTCATTTTTTCGGTGTGCATTCGGGTTCCGCACGATAGATCTGCTTCAAATACTACTCAAAACGAGTATTTTGATGTAAATATTGATGTAAAGTAATTGATAACTTGGGAATAAAAGCTTAAAAGTATGATCAAAAGCAATTTTAACTTCACCCCGGATATTTTTTAACCTGGCCCCGTTTTCCGGGGCAAAGTTAAAACAGAACTTTTTTTATATATTTCAAGATTTAAAAAAAATCATTGCATGAAGCTAATCGGAACAAAGTGGATTTTGTAGCTGACATATCTTTGAGACCTTTTTCGTTCAGAATGAAAATATTGGAAATTAAAAAAGTTACAGATGAGAGAAAGAATCATTTTAATCTCGCCCCGGTCTCCCATACAGCAAAACAAAAATTATAAATAAATTAAATTTATGTAAAGATTATGATTGTCTTTACAATAAATGTTACTCTCGTGATCGTAATTACTATATTTAAATGGTTTGAATAATATGATATCCAAAATTATGTTGTATTTTGCGTCTAAATTCGTCTCATGGTTACGTGTACACCAATGTTATCAATTAACTGGATTTTCCAAGTAAGTATGCTGCATAACATTTTGCTTCCTTGTAAAAGAAGCATTTTTTTTTTATTTTATATGTGTATAGCTACGCTTACTATCTTATATCTTTCCCAGTGAGTGGTGCAATTAATATAAATAATTTAATTTGATTCTTATATAGCGTAACGTATTCAAGCGATATGTATACATCAAATGTAATATATGTTATAAGAAACGCATAAGACGTGTACATAATTATGTATAATTTTTTATTTTAATATCGAAAATTATAAATTATATTTCAAAAATACAGTTTGCAATTTTATTAATAAAAAAATAATATTTATTATTTTTTATACATAATTATGTAAAAATGGATATAATATGAACTCAATATGTAAAAATTCATTTGTTTGCTATATAGACTTTCAAGATTTAGGCCGAAGATAGCAATACGTACCTGAATTTTTAATTTTACATATAGGTACATGTATTGGTTTAATTAATTCGTAGCTTATGTTTCTGCGATCCTCTCTAATCTTGGAAGTAGCGTTTATATACTTTACTGTAAACTGTCTAATTATAAGTTAATGTTGTCATTCTTATAACCGCTGATAAAAAGCATCCTTACATTGATAATGCGAAATGACACGTCATAAAAAAAAATTGCCATTACGATAATTTATTGCAATGGTCTTGTGACGGTCAGATAACCGTCATGATTTTTTTTGGGCATGAATTTATGTTAATCAAATTTAAGATATAATAATAATTGTAATAATTTTTTTTAAGTATCATAAAATTTCAAACTTAAATTTCTGCTCTAATTTTTGCTTTAATTTATAAAGTTTTAGCCTTGACCGTCATAAATAATTTTGTCATCTGACCGTCACCGGTATTGTGACCTGTCTGACACGTCATGACAATCATGACGTGTCACATCGCATCACTAATTCCTTAGAAAATTATTTGATAAGATTAAAAATAATAAAAAAAATAGCTTCTACGGTTACAAAAACTCTAATAAATAATAAAATGGCCGGATGTGCTAAAATGAAAAATCATTAAATAAAAATAAAAAAAAAGTGAAAAAAATCTAAAGGAAAAAATAAAATTTAATTGCAAAACAGAATGCGACCTAAAGAAGCTCGAGAAAAGGAACTCTCGTCGATCGAACAGCTCCAATTTCGAATAAATTTATAATTTATTTCGAATAATTTTTTGAAAAACAAAATTACAATTAGCATTCAGATTTAAAGGGTGAAACATGTTTTTAATTCGCGCATTTTTTATGCGTGGAGCATATATTATAAGTTCCTCGCATAACTTCTGATAATTACTTATAATTACATAAAAAAAAAATGTAAAATAAATTTTACTTTGTCTGTGATTGCGACTATAATATATGACAAAAGTAAAGACGACGGTCTTGGCAAAATCAATCAATTTTAGAGTAAAATGAGTAGCTATAAATTTTGCATACCTTTATAAGCAGATCGAACAGGTTGAAAGGAGGCAACAAGGAGCATCAGTTGGTCCGGTGCTGGCGACAATTTGTCCTCGTGAAAATTTTGTACGAGTAAATTTATACGATAAGGCTGACCGGGATCAAGATGTTCCTGATCATTGGTAATTGGAGTGGCACATGGTAGAATGGTATTGCAGCCGCGCAACCTGCAGTAGATGCTTTCCTTTCGACCATCTACGCCTGAAGACGATAATGCTCGATTAGCTATTTTTTTTAGGTTTTATTTGAACGTACGATCATTTGGAGGTGGCATTTATTAGTACCCGAAGATCGATAATCTCGTGATGCAGCAATTTCGTTTGCTATTTTCCCAGTAATGACGTCCTTATCTCTTGGCTCGAAAAAATCGATAAACGATTTGCCGATCCATGTATTCGTTGTTAAGCCTAATGACGTTTGCAACGAAGGTGTCGCATATAACACAAGACCATCGTGCATTGATATTACCGCGTAATAATCCTCCTAAATGTAAAATTTTGAAAGAAAAAAAAGACAATTTTTTCGTGTGATTAATATTGCTTGGTTTTAATGTTAAAACTATTGCTTCTTTGTTTATTATCATTATTTTTCTTTTCTTTTCTAGATTTTTGGAAGAAAAAAAATGTTTCACGTGTACATATAGATGTTGTATATTGCTTAGCAAATGCTTTGCTGAAAACAATCGTTTTTATTTGACAAACTTTTTTACTTTTTTTTTTTTATGTGTTTAATGATTACATATTATATACATAATGAATGATTATTATGAAAAAAAGAAAATATATAAATATTATCATAATTATGTGTCTGATATTATAAAAACGATGGTTTTTTATTTTCTGCTTGTGGGCAAAAAGTAGTAATTGTTATACAGGATTCGTTCAAAGATAAATCATATATTATTTTCCTTTGTTTCAAATAAAACTGCAAAAGTAAAGTAAAAAGTTAAGTAAAAAAAATGTAAACAACAACGAGGTTGTTATATAATTTTGATTTATTAAAACTAAACAATTGGTAGCATTTATTCTTAAAATCGTATACACTATAATACGGAGATAAGGGCTCACTAATTCTTAACGAATGTCAGTGATTTGTCACTAGCAGATATAAGTAGGTATACTGAAAATTCAGCGACAACTTGTAGCAGGAAATTTATGTCAATCTCTCTCTCTCTCTTTTCACAGGGGGGGGGGGGGTTACAATTCTCATATTATACGTATATATTTTTGAGAAATCATACCATGTGCTAAAAAAGAACTGTACATTATGCTAAACTTGCTAATACGCATGTTTATTCTAAGATACAATAATGTTATAGAGTAAGTTTGAAAGGTGTGCTTCAATATATTACATAATATGTGCTTTGTATTTTAATTTTTGTTAAACAAGATATTTCTGTGTTTTCACTTTTATTTATTTTTATTTTTTTTTTTTCAAGTGATCGAGTATATAATGTCATTAATCCTATTGATAAAATTGACTGTTTGAAACAATATTAATTATATTTATTATTTGATATATGTAATATATTCATAAGTGTGTATTACATAGATTAATCATGTCCATTACGAACGTTAGATTATAAAATTTAATGTGTAGTGCAAGAGATTTTCCACTCGTGAAATCTATAGAAATCAATGAAATCGATTGAAATCGTTACTCTGAAATATTTTTTGCTGATTTCGATTTTTTTTTTGCTAATTATACGCAATTCCAAATCATTTAAAATCAATTGAAATCGTTTGAATTCGGTTAAATCGGTAAGAATTTGGTGAAATCGGCGTGAAATCGGTTAAATCCACGTAAAATCGTTTGAAATATTTAGCGAAATTTAAAATCAATAAATATATCACTATAATAAATTAATTTGATTTCACGAGCTGGAAAATCCCCTGGCGTAGTTTTATAAATACATCTTATTTAAAATTATAACATTGAAGTTATACGTGTCTTTAAAAAACACCTTTCAAATTTCCCGCAAGTCGTCAATTCACCAAATCTTTTCGACAAAGCCCGCAACTCTCCGGATTTCTGCAAATTTAAATTATTTTTCATAATTTTAATAAAAACAATTATCATTATAGTCATAGCTAGAGTAATAAATCATTAATTATCATACTCTTCAATGATCTGGTTTCAAATAATCGACATTACATTGCTTTAAACCAATATGAACGTAAATTAAAAAAAAAAAAAACAATATTGACTTCTAGTTGACTTCTAATTTAGAAATTCTAAATCAACATATATAAAAAAACATAAAAGGTAAAATATTTCTATTTCAATACTCAAAATAGTAAATAGATAAATAGATAAATGGATAAATATATATTGAGATAACTTAATTTGTTTCTATCATTTAATATTAAAATCTCATCTAAGCGATATATGAAAAAAATTCACTAAAAGAGCTATTATAGAGCTCATTTTCAGTTATTAACGATATTCAATCAAAAAATATAACGTTGCAGTCGACTAATCAGTGTTACGAATCCTGCGCCTCAATAGATCTTTAAATTTAAGAAAAAGTTGATAAACAACCGATTGCCACAAATACAGATACATTGCGTCTTATCAAGATACTACCCTACTATGTTTGTATTATATGTTACAGTAGTATCATTATCCGACTAAGCAGACACTACTTGACAGAAAAAAAAAAAATGAAATAAAAAATTTAATGAAGATTCAAAAAAAAAATTGATAATAATTTTAACAATACATTTATATGGTGATAATCTGATAATAATAATATTAATAATACGGTTCTGTGGCCGATTTCTATTTTGTTTGTTTGTTTGTTTGTTTTATTTATCTGCGTGCAATATATATACTAACGGTGGTGGATTGTGAAGTTGGTTCGTCGATGAGATTAGTTTTTGAAGCATTATTGTCTGCTTCCAAGTTGGAGTTGTTCAAGTTGTTGTCATTGTGAACTCCAGGATCCGTCACGTCGACCAATTCTACAACGGCTACCTCTTCTTTGGTATCACCAACAAAAATTCTTATTATAGCCCCGCAAACACAACACTATACATATCACACCATAATACCTGAATTATATATTATAGGAAAACCCGTCCAGCGCGTCTATATACTCTTATCTCTCATTAACTTTTTCTTTCTTTTTTTTTTCTTTTTACTCAAAATCTGTTTGGCTTTCATTTATAATTATAAGCCTTTCTGATGCTATATTTGCCATCCGATTGCATATTTAGCATAATAATAATATTAATACTGAAGCGTAACCGTAAGTCTATTTTCCATGGTTTATTTTTTTCTTTTTTTATACATGTTATACACATTAATTTGCTGAAAGAGCTTGCGCGATTAAATTCGGAAATAGCATCATCGGTCATTGTCTGGCTTATACCTGAGAACCATACTATGTGTCTCTGTCTCTTTTCGCTAACTCCCTGTTATAAAACGAACCTGAAGAGAGACACACTTAACAGGTTTATCAAAATATAAACCTCTCTCATATAGGAGGACTGAGAGAGAGAAAGAGAGAGAGAGAGCTTGCGCAATCTTTTCTCATTAACTACCAATATTGCCAGATGGAAATAATAACAAGAGCAACAACAATAACGTAAGACCTGCGCTCTGCTGTTACTCTCTTTCTCTCTCGCAATGCGATTTCTCTCTCTCTCTCTCTCTCTCTCTCACCCTCTGAGTTTACATTTAAGGGCAAATTTACTTCTATCTTTTTTCGTTACTCTCGTAACCCTTTCTATTATTTTCCCATTCTCTCTCTCTCTCTCTCTCTCGCTATCTCTCTCGTTCTCTGTAATAGGGCGCGATGAACAAAAAAAAAAAATTATATAAATACTTACGTAAATAACGTGTCTTGGCTTTTCAAATTACATAAAAATATATAGGTATATGGAATAAATCGATCTTTGATGTACTATTTTAAAAATATGATATTTCTGTTTTTTTTTTTTTTTTAATCTCTGACCTCTTAATTTTTTCCTTTTCTATTTTTATATACAAATATTTTACTATATGAGAATTTAATTATTCTATTACAGTGTGCATATAAAAGCTATTATAAATGCTTGATAATCGAAGTTTCGATTATGCACGTTCAATTTATGTAACACTAACAGTCGTTTTTTTTTTCTTGAATCAATAAAAAAGAATGATTTTAAAAGATAATTTTTTAAACTTTTTAAATTTATGGATTGAAAGAGAGAGAAGCTTTTTCTTCAAAGCCACATGGATGTAAATTTACATATACCATTAAAATAAAAAATAAAGATGTTGACGACCATAGTACAAAAAAAAAGAAACCTAAATCAAAAATTAATTTTTTAGCTCAAAAAATTATTTGTCTTAAATCTAAAAAGAAATAAGTCGTACGTTTACTTGACTCCAGTCAAGAATTTAAACGCAATTGTATTAAATCAAATTAAAGCCAAGCTTATTATCAGAAATTTCGTTTTAAGATAGACTTAATCTTTTCACGTAAACATTATGTTGTCACACTTTAAACGTATGTGATGGAAAAAAAACGAAACAGTAGTTGTGTCAAGATGTACACTCCGATGATTAAACATTAATATATTTTTTAATGTTATTTTTAACATAAAAGCTAGCTAAGTTTAAAAAAAAATGTACGGTATCTTGATAAAAATTATTACGTGGCAAGATATTTTAAAATAGAAAAATTTTTTATTTTTGATTGATTAGCTTATTTTAGTATTACTTTCAAATGAGATTAGATTTAAAAGAAAAAAAGACGTTAATTTTAGTATAAAAATAAATGGAAAATTTAAATAGAAAAAATAATTTATAAATAAATTGATTTAGTTTCTATTTTGAAATTAATTTAATTATGTCATGAAGATAATAATATGAAAGAAAATCGTAATAAATGATTATTGATGTGTTTGAGTAATCAGAAGATCAAATAAAATTTTCTGTAACTTTGATAAAAAAAGAGCACAAAAATAATTGAACGATTATTATAATGAAAAATACTTACATAAATATAAATACTGTGCAAATGAAGTTATTAATAAAAAAAATGCAATTAAATTAATTTTATTAGTAAAAAACAGTAGTAGGTATAATTAATTAACAAGAAAGAAAAGTTGTAAAAAAAAAAACTAATGTAAAAAATGAAATAATTTTTCTTTCAAACTATCTTATCCACGAAAAAATTCATCAAACAGTAGCTCTATAATAAAATATAAAATGTAAAAAAAAGAAAATATGAATATAGCCAAATGACCGAGAGCATGTCGTCGCATATCAAAAGTATATATCCTCCACATACTTATCACAATAATATAATCTCCAACACATCTGTGTCTATGTGTGTTTGTGTGTGTGTGTGGGTGTGTGTGTGTGTGTGTGTGTGTGTGTGTGTGTGTGTGTGTGTGTGGGTGTGTGTCAACGTTAACCAACCTGAGCTTTTTTTATCAAGGACCGACTTGAAAGGCTGCTCTACGTTCAAGCCAACCTGGACGGCAGTGGTAGCCGCATTTGCAGCAGCAGCAGCGGCAACGGCAGTGGTAAAAGACGGGGTTGGACAGTCAAGCGTAATCGTGGTGGCCTGATGTATAGCTTCCACGTTCTGATGTATCGCCCCCGTTGAATTCGAGACATTTTTCGATTTCTTTTTGTAGCCCTTGTCCTTGCGTGTCTTGACGATCGGCTTCGGCAGGGTCTCCGTGCTGAAAGTGATTGTGTGTGCTTTAGTCATCAGCCGGATTCTTACGAGAGCTATATAGTGCTCTTCACGGCAGTTGCTCGCACGGCTAACTCTCGCGTCTATATAGATATAATTTTTGGACAATGAGTCGATGCTTGGTTTATGATAATTTTTGTTTGACTTTAATGTGAGGCTGATTTATTATTTTTGAACTTGTGTATTTTTTTTTGTTTTGATGGTTTTTTTTTTTAATTCAGAGCAATGGGATTTATATAAGTGTAAAATGTATTTCCAGATAAGTTTTCTTGATTAGTTTTAAAAATAAAAAATCGAAAGGAAAAAGGTATAAAGTTTAAGTGGATGTTGTATGGTTACGAAGTCTTATTAAAAAAGTTACCTGATACCAATTCCACGTGTTCTTTCACGAGCCAAAAGAAGAACATAATTCTATGCTTGTGTTATAGCAGGAGCGTAACGAAATATTAAAAGAAAAAAAAAACGAAACGTATTAAGGAATTCTAAATATGACACAGGAAAATATAAAGCTGTACAACACTTTTTTTCCGTTTTCGAAATCATTAAGATGTCTATTTTTAGACGAAACTTAATTATATTTCCGATAATTTTTTTTTTCTTCAAAATTTAAATCGAATTTAAGCATGCAATTTTTTTAAAAAAAAAAAAAGATTCGTTCTAAAAAAAGAACATTTGACACGAAAGCTTTAATTAACGGTGTAATAAACGCAACCTTTATTCTTTTTTTTCTTTCATCGTAACAACAAAGCTCGTTATTTTCATTTTCCTTATAAATCATTGCGCAGCGTTTACGTAATAATCTCAACCAAACTAAATTTCAAATTTTTCTTTTTATATCGTTGTTATAAAGCAAGTGTCCAATTAACACCTTCATTTCTTCGTAAAAAAATTAAAAATTCAAATTATTAAAAAAAATAAAAAAATAAATAAAAAATAATTCAAACAAAAAATTTTTTTGCAAATAAGTTTGCACATTCATAAAGCTCCGAAGTGTAGTATACACAAGCTATAAGCTTAATGCTATACACGTTATGTAAATAATCAGCAGAAATTAAAGAGAGAGAGAGAGAAAAAACTATCATACAGACTCTCTCTTTCTCTCTTTTTCAAGAATTAGTATATCGGTCGGTTGGCTCTTAAAAATAGCACAAGCAGCTTGGTTATCCAGCTCGAGTTTGCTGCTGCTGCGAGGAGTATTAGATGTATATAATATACAAGGCACGTGTTATGCCACGTGCGTTCGATGATATTAGCGTTATATAGTGAAGAAAGAAGAGCCTGCGCAGCAGAAACCAACCGTGTGATAATGATATACGTGTGTGTTACGTAGGGGAGACTGGGGCTATGTTGTATATGGGGCTATATAGTAATCCGATTATTGCACTGAAATGGAACAATCAAATCAAATCAAACTTGGGGATCTTGTTTTAATTGTTACAAGGAACTAATTTTTTAGAAATGGCTTAATTTGAACTTATAGTCGACTTTTTAGCGATAGGCACTGATTTGAGGAGTCCATTTCGTATTGACGTGCAGTGCCAACTTAAGCCCTTGCATTTTATTAAAGTGTGTTCGGTTTTTGGATTAAAAACAACTTTAAACTACATAATTTTACGAGTATTTTGCGCCCCCGACGGTCTCTCTAGCGCTTTTCGTTTCTGAGATATGTCCATTTGAATTTTGGGTCTTTTTTTGATCTCATTTGAATAAAATCGGAGTCATAAAATTATGAATTTTTAATGCCATTTTAAGGTGACATTTACCCTAATTTCAAATCGCTGTAACTTTGGATCTAAAGCACCAACAACTGCGCTCTCGGGGGCGCAAATTTTTTTGTTAAATACTACAGTTTGAAACTATGATGAAGGCTTAAGGCTAGAATTTAATATTATGGCTTAATTAAGTAATTACAATATAGCCCCACGTGCGTTACGATGTAACCCCAACTTTCGGGGCTATATGGTAATAATTTGTGTTTTACGAGATTTCAGTTTAAGACTTAACCATTGCATTTAAAGAATAGATTCAAAGTGGATTTGTAGCTAAAAGGCATATCTTTAAGATCCTTTTGTCCGGAATAAAAATATTAAAAATTAAAAAAGTTACAGGCAGATGAAAAAAAAAAGGTTACAATATAGCCCCAATCTTCCCTATATATGTACAAATAACCAAGACTTGTGAGGATGCATGTGTATGTATGTATGTATGTATATATGTGGATGTATGTTTTGTTCCTAAGTAGGAGGATTTTTCTATTGTCAGCTGTGGAAAAAAAGCTCCGATTTTCAGTTTATTTTTTTCTATTTTAGAAATGTCTAAAGAGAAAACTTTTATGTACATATTTTGCTTATTATTGGTTTTTCTTTGGTTGTTAAGGAGCTCTTTAAAAAATCGTGTTAACTTTTTTCATATTTACGGTTCAGTAATATTTTATTGAATTTTTATTAAAATTTCATTTTTTAATTATTTCAATTTTTATGTTGAATTTTTTATTTAGAAAAATACGACAATTAATTTTAATTTCATTAATTAAAAAAAAAAGCCTTCTTGATTTATTTTTTGGAGTTACATTTCTTTCAATTTAATTTTATTTAAAATATGCTTGTACTTTGTAGTAAAAATTATAAAAAAACTAATTAACGTGTCAAGGTTACAATTTGTTTTTTAAAAGCATTGAATTAAAAATAAAAGTGCACGATTAATTTATAATCACAATAAAAGGAAAAAGCACGTTTGCATATTTATATATTAATCATAGTTTTCTATATAATTAAAAAACTGTATAAAATCACGTTTTTTTTTAATATAAGGAAAATATGTATAGATTACTTTTGTAACTATACTAAGCTATTTAATAGAATTTAAATCTATAAGCAATGCTATAAGTTGAACTTTAAAAGAGTAAAAACGTGAAAGAGCTACTAAATATAGATTCTACTTTCTTTATAAACAATGTAAATTCAAAAGTATTTAACAAATTAACAATTGACTGAATTTGTATACTTTATTATGCCCATTGTTAAATTTAACAAGCATATTAATTTATTCCCTACAATTCTTTTCTTCAATTCATTTTTGAAATATTCTAACAACATAATTTCAGCTATAGTTATTTTTAAGGACCTGATTTACGATTGTATCTATAAAAGAAAAATTCCCACAAAACAATTAAAAAATATAAATAATTTTCTAATTTTATATTCCTTGTGTACGTATAACATAATACTTACATAAATATTACAAAACATGATTAAAAGTATTTTTAACGATACAAAACAGTATTTTTTTTCCTTTTTTTTTATCCAAGAGAATTTCTAAAACAATGTTTATTTATCGTTGAATAAAATTTATAAAAATTAAACTTACGATGATCCAAACAACGATGGATTTCCTCCATGATATCCACTGCTTGCTGATCTGTTACTGTTTCTCGATACAGAACTTCCACTGCTGTAAAGATATTATAATTTTTATTAAAATTAAATCATATGCAGATGTATATACGTTAAAAGCTAAAAAAAAAATTTGTCAAATTTTATAATCAAAGTAAATTAAAAAAATTTTATGTTACGTTCATCGTTACAGTACATTACACTTTAAGTTGTTTACAACAGTCATGAAGTCATTATGTAAATTGATACCGATAAATTTTCTGAATTCACGCTACTTTTATAAAGACAATATATCACTTATGAGATCGTTTCTCATCGTCTCTGATGCGAATATCGCTCGCTTCACGATCATGACATCTACTCAAAAATTGTAAAGACATGAATTTAATCTTGATTACGTTAAGTCGTTATATCCTAAATGTATATAAGTAAACATCTTATGAGAAATGATTACCGATCTCCTATAACAAGTATATATAACATCCCAATTCTGTGACTGATATAGCTATAAATAATATCAACCATCATCATTTCGTAATATATCAGACCGTTTATCTATTTTTTGAAAATTATTATCACGAAATTCATCTTCCTTATAATTAAAATCTTCCCTTATATACAGTTACTAAAGTTAGGTACTTATCGAAACGTATAATTTTGGATTACATTCTGAAAATCGAGTGAATCGAAACCAATAAGACACATAATATAAATAACGCAAATGATCGAGAGAGCGAGAGTAAAATATATATCTATATTTATCAACGTAATTACGAAGGTTTTAAGCAAGTATAAAATACAGGAGAAGCAGCAGCAGCGAGAGACGACGATAACACAGGGAAAGAATAAGTATAACTGCACGTTCTTTGCCTCGTGATCATCAAGAGAGCAGCCGCGTTATGTACGATAAACGCGCCTGATATGGTATACCTACACATAATATGATCTAATTTTTGCCCGAGTATTTAAGCCCTGAATTTCATTTATATACCTATATAGGTATAATGTCAACTTAAATCAAGGTAATAAAGTTAACATTGGTAATATAATTATACAGGGAATGATTATTATTCAAATTTGATTTATTTACTGTAAAATGTAAAATATCATATTATATAGATTATGTGTTGCTATTCATGTAATTTGTGATGGGTTTAATTTTATGCTTTAGGATTTTATATAATGATAAGTTGAATTTAAAGATGTATGTATATCTGATTTACAAAGATTTAATGATTACGAAAACATAATTAAAATTTAAATTTAAATAAAAAAAGAAAATAGTAATCTAGTATTGAAAAAAAGTTATAATTAAACACACGATATCATTGAAGCTCATTTAAAGCTTAACATATAATGTTTATACCCCTCCAATCATAAATATAATCCGCACAATCTTATAATAGCAAATAAATATCCATTAATAAACCGTGTGGGAATTAGTGCACGCAAAAAAAAAAAATAAGGTATGTATGAGACAAATATAATTCGTATACATATCCCACAAATAAATCATATAAAGCATTTACGAAACAAAGAAAATATATTCTGAAATCTGTAATTGTCTATACAATAACATCAATAGCAGAGATGTACAGTGTATCTCTTGAAAATGTATGTATAGGTATACAGGTGGTCTATTATATTTCCAATAAGCATTTTGCAGCAGTCCTTAATAATTGATTAAACTGTTGCGAACTTACATTCTCTCATACCCTTTCTCTCTCCTGGCTGTTTATAAATACATCCCCGCAGTGTTAATTTCTGTATCCCTTTCGATTATATGAGCAAATCGGCTAATGAGCTTTTCAATTCAAGTACACACAATGTGCTTTATATAACTAATGCTTATTATTAGGGCTTTACAATTGTTTGTTTGTTATACTTTTTTTAATTTTTATTCTTTATTTTTGGATGATATTAATTTTTTTTCTTTTTTTGTATTAGTTTTAGTTTATGTAATATATTTTGATAATATACATGAGAGTGTGTTTGTAAAAAAGTTATGCTAGTCGTTTGTAAATGTTGACTGACATTTGTAATTTTTTTATTTTTAGAAGAGGTAAATAATACGTGTTCAACTTTAGAATATATTTATATCAAATTATATCCTAATCATTTGTGATTTTATTAATATTATTTGCAACAACAAAAAAATTATATTCATTACAATTATATGCGATTTTGTTTTGTTGTATCCACTCTTCATTTTATTACATTTTTAAACATTACATTTAATGCAATCGATAAAATTTAACGGTAGCATTAATAGATTATTAAATAAAAACCTATAATTACAATAATATAATTAGGCTAATAATTGCACATTGAAATAACAATAATAACAACAAAAATAAAAATAATAATAATAATAATAATAATAATAATAATAATAATAATAAAAATAGTTAAATTTTAACAAAGTAAATATACTATAAACGTAGTACGATGTTTTGTAGGGGAAAAAAAAAAGAATTATAGTTATACAACACAGCAACACTAGCAAGCAGCAACCGCCAGCTGCTGGATCGTATAGACACGTTATGTATAGAGCATTTATTGACCTTCACAATGAACGCAGCTAATAATGCATACTGCAATGTATGTATGTGTGTGTGTATGTTAACGTACTGTCATCCAATCGCTAATTATATTTCATATAGATATACCTATTTTAAATTATTTTAGATATTTAGAAAAACTATACGTTTTATTATTAATTTAAAAATGCACATAGTTTTCTTTGTTTGCATAACGTTTATTATAAATGTTTTTTTTCAATTTGGTCTAAAAAATTCAAATAATTTGAAGAAATATTTGTCATTCTTCTAAATCACACAATTATTCAATGTTATATTGTTGTTGTACTTTATATTGAAAACAGCATCTTACGTATACTTTTTTGTTTACATACAATGCAATAGTTATTTTCTTTTTTTTTTTATTTTTTTTTATTTTGAAGTCAAATAACCATACTGGTAGATGTTATCAATCGTTCGTATAATTAACGTATATGTAAGTACATCTATATATCGCTGTGGTGTATTACATATGCTTGAATATATTTTAAAATCGGTAAGTCTTTTAATGCTAAAGTTTTTAATTAACAAACACAATAAATGAAAGTATATACGTATACGTAGATAAATATGTATATAAAAAAAATCGTATAATATAATCAGTAGTTTACAATTAACGATCAAGAAACGTTTAAAATCGCGCCGCGTATAAAATTAACATTTACTTAGCTCTCAACAAACGTCACAAAGTGTAACAGTCATATAGTCGCATTGTCAAGTGATGATAATAAAAAGATAAAGTACCAGCAATATTGTTTAGTTTTATTTTTATGTTTTAGCAAAAAAAAAAACACAAGTAGTACACACATACCTTGTATGAGACTGACTGTTGCTACAGGTATTCGAATAACCAGAATCTGATATTTTTGCATTTTCAGTTGACGTTTCCTCTATATTATTCGGCTCCATGCTTGATGGTTTAAGCCGAATAGGGGGGGAGGCCCGTTAAAGACGAGCCGTAATCGGCTCTGCCGATTTCAATCGTTGTTGTTCGTTAATGTTGTTGTTTAGTAAATGACGACTGTATTTTTAACAGTGGCATCAATTTTTACTTCAACTTGTTCACTCAATATCATATCACTCGCGTTAATTTTTTTTTTTTTAATTTTGATATAACATTAACGAGACCATCAACACCATCTCTATTAAAAAAAAAAAAAATGAATAATTTTCTTCAACACTTATCAATTATTGTTGTTTGCAAATAATTATATTCACAATAGCGCATCTCTCACAATATATAATATTATCACAAATAAAGAAACACAAGAGATGTTAAGAAAAAGAGAGGAGGCAATCGACCTAGAAAATCGGTAATATATAATAATATATTCTCGTAATGTAAAAGGGATATTTAACCTATGGCACTGCTTTCTCTGAATAAATATATATATATATATTTATAGTAAAGCACACTGACTTGCTTGCACCGAGATTAAGAACTCGAATGAGACGGCGATTCGCTATACGCTTCCCTCCCTCCTTTCCAACAACGGAAAGCTTCTTCCCTCTCTTTAACTTAACAGTTATTATGCGCGAATATATATAAAACACCACCTCTTCATCCTCTTCATCCTCTACCCCCTCACTCGCGATCCCCGCCACCACGCGCAAGCCCGAGTTTACTGCAAGTGTTGCCAACTTTCAATTGAACTTGATGATTTTAATCGAATAGTTTGAAAAAACTAGTTGGATATAGATTGGTCAATAATTATTCAGATGATTTTTAACTTCTTTTATATTCGAAATAAGTTTAAGAACAAATTTTAAATATTTAATTCTATATTAGATGAGCTTTTTTTTCTTAAAGATAGTAAAGTATAGCATGGATGTAGGTTATGTTGGCTAGTCTGTATTTTGGAACACGAGTGCGCGCGAACTTAATCCTTGGGAGTTGTAACGACGGTCGAAAATCACGCGGCACGCCGCGTGAGTCTGACCCCCACCTTCTATACCTATTTACTTCGCTCTCATCAGCAGCGCGTGGCAAGATCCCTCTTTGCTCTTCTTTGAGACGTTATGTAGGTATGTAATATAGTTATATTATAATATACCTCGTTCGACGGGTCATACACGGGCCATTGCAAGCTTTGCTGCTGCTGCTACTGCAATTGCAATTTGAGGATTTGATGCATTTTGAAATTGGTGTGTGTAGGTGGTAATACACAACACACACCACACACATACTCGTGTTCTCATGTACTTACTTACCCATATGATTATAAGTGCAAAGGAGACATGTGTAAGATCTGCAGGCAGCTTCTGTGAGCTTGACTGCACTGCTGATGATGATTATTATTATTTATGTTTCCGCATTGCGCAGCGGTTCTTGTTTATGAATTTATTATGTGTTCTTGGAGATTTTTGGAGTATAATCTTATAGGAAAATACTATGATATATTTTTGTTTTTATATTGATTTAAATTTTTTATGAAAAAATTTTTTTTTACTAGATTTTAATTATTTATCTTTTATCTGTTTTATGATTGGAACGTAGTTATAATAGAATTAAAAAAAAAACGAACAAGTATTAATTAAACATATCTAGGTATTATAACACGTGGACGTTCCTTCTTATTATCGAATAATAAAACTAAAGTAATTTAAGATGCGTATGCTCAAGTACTTTGAAATCTGACATACATATGGAAATAAAAGATTCTTCAGTTAAAACTGTTTTTTTTTTTTGACAAAAAAAATTATCTTAAAAGTATGAAGATAAAAGCTTAAAAAAATGTACAAGTAAACTTAAAGAACTATTTTTTTTGTTCTATTACAATTTAAATTGACAAGATTTACTAATTTTTGTTTCAATCTATGCACTACTTAAAGGAAGCCTGACTATATAATTGAGTTATTCTACTTTCTCCTAGATTTTTATGAAAAAACAGCATTTTGCTATCAAATTTCTAGGGAAATAAATTTTTTCTTTCCACCATATCTATTATAAAATAGATTATTAAGCTCAAGTCTAAGTTGACGTAAAATTTTTACGTCGTCAACGTTACCAACGTACTTATATCATTACTAAAAGCTAAAGGATGAAAAACGAACTTTATTCACTCCTTATACATGCCAAAGGCTAAGATTGGTTTTAAATAGAAAAAATTGAAAGTACTTCTATTATAAAAAATAACTAAAACTTTTTATTTTAACAAGTCAATAAATAATATTTTTTATCAAAAATAAAAAAAGAAGATATGTTGATGCATATCTTTCTTGTTTTCACATATATCAAAGTTATATACAAAAAAATTAGAAGGTATATTTTTGTAAAAAAAAAAAAGATATTCTTTTTTTATCTTGTTGATTTTAAAATCGCTGTTAGTTATAAAAAATATATAAGCCTAATATCACAGTTGTCAGGTACTCTCAGATTGGCAAAGTATCCGTGCATCGTTCCTGAAAATGAAAAAAAAATATGTTTTGTATTTAAACGAATGGAGTTTGGAAATGCATGGATCATGGGAGTCTCGTCGTAGTATGAGAAGTATTATAAGTGATGTAAAAAATAAACCCTCGAGTGAATGCTTGTATACAGTTTGTATTTGATTCTGTATCTGTTGCGTATATTATTTTGTGACGGCAGGTCACTGTTACAGTCATAGAAAAACCATTTATCGGTCTTCTTCAAGTCGCTCGGAATAAATTCTTTTTTATCTTTTATCATTAAATCCACTGTCTATAGGTATGAAAAATTATAAAGCGCACGCGCTCATTTCTTTTTTTTCTCCATTTTGGGTCTTTTTTTTCCTTAAATGTTACGATAATTTACAATAATGTAGAAGATATTAATGTGAAATTTCTTCGAAGTTCTCACAATTCGCATGTATTGTACTTGTTTCTGATGCCGTCGCTTGTCTTACAGATTTACATAGAGAAAATGTAAATATAAACGTTTTATTTATTTTTTAACAGAAGTAACAATAAAAAAAGAGAAAAAAATAATTTATATAGGTAGGATGTGCAACGCATTGATTATCGTATAAAATTTCTGTAAAATATAGGTAACCGTAGAAGGACGATGCAAGACGGCAACTATTTTTTTTACCTGAGATACTTGTTTTTTTTTAAAAAATATTCTTTAGTCTTTTATGACTTTACAAGCGCTTGATTAATCTAACATCTAGCGTCGCGTAAAAATACCGACAAAATTTACCGTTAAAGTTTTTTGTAAAAACTTTGCTAAATAAAATTAAAAAAGTACATATTGGACGTTAATAGGATACGCACTTTTAATATCATGAATTCAATATTATATATAAATTACTTATATAAGAGATAAAATATAAATACGAATTTCATTGTCGCGATATTTAGTTATAAAACATTTAGGTTTGCCAGTTAATAATTGATTAATATATTACCAATTATTAATCTTAAGCAAAAACAAAAATTAATTTCTAACTTAATTATACAATAATTCCTATTTCTATAAATACAAATATCATTTTTTAAATATATATTTTTTATATTGTATTTAAATATATCGTGGCTGTGTATATTTATGAAAGTACACACAAATATACAATTGATTTTTATAAAATTATCAAAATACTTTCAAGAATCCATTCGCGCCTTTGTAGTTACTATTATTTTTTAGATACGGCAAATTTGCTCACTATGATTTATTTTTCAATTTCGTATGTTTTTTTTTATTTTTTAAATTATTTTCTTAAAAACGCCATTTTACATCGCATTTAATATCAGTACTTACTTACTGAGTCGCAAGTATCGCGATTACGCGATTTTAAAGCACAGGCACGCTTAAAATAATAAGTTTACCGTGATGTCCGGTGTCAAGTGTGATGATAAGCAAGGACAAAGAAAAGTAAAGTTTATCAGTTAATGTTGACATGTGACGAACGTAAACAACAGTTAAAAGTAGGTAAGATGGTCGTGGTAAATTTCTTCTGTTGCAGGCTCGACGTGGTCAAGTGAGTCTTTAAAATTGTCTCAATTCGTGGCGTGCGTCCTGCATTGTGTTTTACCAGTCGGTCTGCGAAGATAAATAGAAATATTATATTTTCCCCATGACATTCATATAACGTGAGCAACGACAATACTGAATTATGTATGTAATCTTGTGATTTAAAGCACAAAAGGTATCCATTCAACCATTTCACTTGTGCGTTCATTCATTTGTACGTCGTGCTAATTGTACTTACAAATCAGTTCATTCATTAATTCTCATCTTCGTCCATCCTTAAACGTTTTCTTCTATCCTCGCCTACGTTACGCTCTTCTGCTTCCAAGACTTTTAAACGTGAGCCACATATTTCTTGTCCATGAAGAACCTATCATCAAAAATGATAAGCACATACTTGATATGATATAAAATATTTTTTTTCAAAAATAAATACCTCAATGGCGTTATTGGCACTCTCAACACTAGCGTACTTGGCGTAGCCGCAATTTTTTCCAGGAAGCATGTAGACATCAATAAGATTTCCGAATCTGGAAAACGCATCTTTCATAGCATAAATAGGAGGCACGGGTGGACCGCAAACTATAAAACATCGCTTTGCTACTTCTGCATCTATACTGGCCATTGGCTGTGCTGGTGGTAATTTGCCAAGTGAATTATCTAAAGCTAAAAAAGATGAATAATTAAAAATTAGTTTGAAAATAAACTAAAACCAAAAGGCTATATTTTATTGGCATTTAAATTACTTGGTGCTGTCAGACCAGCTGCTTGTATGAGTGATGTTGCTTGTGCAATGGTTTCTGCAAGATGTGCCAAATCGGTTCTTGCTGCCACAACACCTGGAGTAGCAATGTTGTTGGTAGGAATGCCTTGCTTGATAGTAGGTTTTGGTGTCACTGTTCCTGTCAAATCAGGCTTAACTATTAATCTATGTCCCAGTGGATATTCAAAGCCATGTAATTTTTCTCTTGCATATGCAGCAGCACTGGGATTTGTATAAACTATTGTAGCATGACCTCGTGGCATTCGGTATCGGGCATCAGTTTTAAGGTGACAATAATCCATGCCTGGTATGATATCAAATAATTTCCAAAGTTGATCTTGATTCAATGCAGGATGAGCGATAACTTGCAATTTTGTATAACCCTCTGGATTAGGGTAGTTATTAGCTATTTCTAATCCAATTGTAGTTTTACTATAATTGTTACCATAATTAGAATTATTTGAATTTTCATATCCTGAAGACAGTCCATTACTGTATTTTTGATCTGGATCAAGCTTAGGTTTTTTTGGCTCCGCAAAGACAGCCTTATATTTTCTGTCACATTCTTCAAAAGCTTTAGCTGCACTGGATACTTTTTTAAATTTCACATAGCCAAATCCTTTTGATTCATTTGTAGACCTATCTTTGACCACAGTGGCATATTCAATAGGACCAAATTTTGAAAATTCTTGTTGCAATTCCACATCAGTCATAGACTTTGGTAAAACACAGAATAAACGAACCCAGCGTTCTTCTTCATTAGTTTCTCTAACCGATCCTTGGTCTCGACTGAAAATAGATAATAAAATTAATTTTCTTTTAGCAACTATGATTCATTAATATAAGTTTATGTTAAGTAGAATTTTAAATAAATAGAATAGCTAGTATTTATTTATAAAACTATTTTAAAATTTTCAAAAACTCCTAAAAAATTTTAATCATAAATTTCTGTTAGCTTACACTTTAATTACATGTTAAATATAAATAGATCTCATAAAAATTAAATAATTATAGAAATGAAAGTTTTGCAATAACACTAACTGTACTAGATATGTTAAAAATACTAGCTTGAAATATATAATTTACAAAGTTTTGAAAGCTTAAATATTACTGGATTTGAGCCAATATTAAGACATAACTATAACATTTATACATAGTTGGAATTTCAATCTAGGTTGCATAAAAAAAAATAAAAAAAAAAGACAAACCCGAAATTAACATATAAGAAAAGGTTTGACTGCCAAAGATCACCGCGATAATAGTAAATTGCTCCAATTTCACTCATGCGACACCTTCAAATCAGCTCGGATATATCAAACGTCTCTCATTGAAACAAAGGATCTCTATTAATTTGTAATACCGTAAGCAATGCCGAATGCCAGAAATATGTAAGTCATAGCGTAAGCAAATCTCTGAGCTGCCAGACGACAAATCATTTGACTAACGGCCCGTGTATAACTCCGAATGACAAACGGCCCTCCACCGGTGAAATGTCGAGAGGATAAGTTAAATAGCTATTGCTATAACGTATCCTATTAGCAAAAACATGCGGCTAAACGACGACGGGGACGGCGTGTGTAGGATAGACATTCGGCGCGGCGTGCAAAACGCATGTAGACGCTATATCTCTGTCTCTCTTTTGCAAAAAACTTACTTTGAGGCTATCATCACTTTGATCGGTCTGCCTACGGAGCCCAGCATCTTTCCATTCATTTCTTCAAGTGCAAATGCCGCTTCGGACGTTTTTGAGTATTTGATATATGTGACGCCTAAGATATGAAAGAAAAAAGTACATAAATAAAACAAACAAACATGGTTAGGCATCAATAAGTCTAGGTATTATTGTGTAAGAGTGCTCGTGTGTGCGAATGTGTGTGTAATATGTAAAGTAACGTCTGGTCTGGGTTTCGGAGCAAAGAAAGGAGCAGAAAGAAAAGGTTGATCGTTGATGATTTGTAATAACAGTGTGTATAATATACACAAACACACACACACACACACATTACAAATTACCTTTATTTTCTCCTGTATTACGATCCTTGACTACCCAGATGTCCTCGATCTTGCCAAACTTATCAAAGGCCTTGCGCAAATCTTCTTCTTCAAGGCTCTTGTGGCATATGACGAATAATCGTGAATTTGGCGGCTCGTCATTTTTCGAGCGTGGATCATTATTACCTGATGATCCGTAATAAGAATCACCTCCTCGATCTCTGTGGTCAGCCATTTTACACACACAGACAGTCTCTCTTTCTCTCTTGCTATATACCGAGATTATGTATATATGTATACGCACACACTATTCTATCCTCTGATGTATGTATATGTACGAAGAGAAACGACGCGACGACCGACAACGACTACTACTTATAAGTGCTTATACTTACAGACCGGCTTACGGCTATGCTATGCGCGGTGGTGTACGCGGAGAGAAAACGCGTTGCTGCTGCTGCTGCAGAGAGAACGCGAGAGGCAATACAAAGCCGCCGCGCCACGGAGAGAGAGAGAGAGAGAGTCAGCCAGTTAGTTATAGCCAACAAGCAGTACTCGTTTTCTCTCTTTCTTTTTATATCTTTCTCTTTTTACTTGCTCACCCGGCTAGGGATGGGCGATACTCGAAAAAAGTATCCGAGTAAAATAATCGAGTAAACCAAAAGTAATCGATGCTGGAGTATCGGGGATTCTTAAAAAGTATC